>JACVTC010000075.1:710000-715000 GCA_016946835.1 Neocallimastix lanati (nom. inval.) | reverse complement strand
TTTTTTTTAAAAAAAACAAAACTAATTTTTACTTACAATAAATGAAATAACACCAAGCATTAATAACCAGAAGTAGTCAGCTGTTCTTCCTCTGAAAGAACCTTCTTCTAACATTCTACTATATCTTGAACTGTAAGAAATTTCAAATTTTGAAAAATCATTTATTTATTTATTATATATATGTGGTATATGAAAACAGTATTATTTCCAGTTATTGTATATATATATAAATATAAAAGATATAAAAGAGTTTAATATTTAAATATAAATATATTTATATTTAATATAATATATTTATTAAAAAAAAAAAAAAAAAAATAAATAATTCTAAAAAGAAATACATGCATGAAAAACATATGGAAAATAAAATCAATTGAGAAATTTCCAAAATACAAAAATGATGTTATAAGCCGCCAGACCTGTTTATTTATAATAATTATTATTATTATAAATAAATTTCGTTGAAATTTTCAAAATATAGAATAATTTAGTATCATATCCTAAAATTTTTATAAATTAAAATAAATTTCACAATTTACCTCATGATCGTGCAATATTAAATTCCAATTGAAATACAACTGAATTGGTTTTATAAGGTCTAAAGTCTATATTTTATAAAATTTATTTATAAAATTTATCATGTTAATTTTTTTTTCTTGATTATTATTTCATTATTCTTTTTTTTTTTTTTTTATATATATAATTAATTTTTCTTTATCAATTCTTGCTACTACTATAAGACATTTAAATAAAATTGTATAAAATAATTACACAAGCGAATGATGTTAAAGCAACCAAGGTAAGATAAACTCTAGTTACAATTGGAATTTCCAAGTACCACTGTTCTAATGGGAGCGGCATCTTTTATTATTTTTTTCTTATTTTTGAATATAAAATATTATAATTTAAATATTACTAAAGAATGATTTTTTTTTTTATATCAATATGTTATAGATATTTAATTTATTGTAAAAGTATTATTATTGAATATGATATATATATATATATTTTTGTTTAAATTAATAATTGAAATTTTAAATAGTTATTAATGGATAATAATAAAAAAAAAAAAAAAAATTAAAATAATTAATATTTATAAATATTATACTTTACGTAATGTTATATAAAAAAATATTATTTATAAAATTGAATTATTAAATTATATATTTACTTTTTTTAAAGTTGAAATTTTATAATTTTCTATTCCTTTCTGAAGTATTGTTTTTCTTTCTTTTTATTGCTTTTATTTATTTTCTTTTTTTCCTATTTAATTTCTATTAAATAAAAAAAAAAAAAAGGAATATAAAATAAATTTAAAAAAAAAAAAAAAAAAAAAAAATTAAAATTTATATATAAAATTAATATTAATTAAAAATCAAAAAGTGTTGAACTACTCAATAAAAAAAAAAAAACAAATCATTAATATTTTATAATCTAAATTAACTCTATAAATAAAAATAATTATAAATTATTTATATATAAAAAAAATTTTATTATTTATTATCTATAAATTATTTAAATATTTAATTATTTATTTATTTATTATTAATATTTATTAATTAATTATTGATTATTTATTTAGTAACTAATTAATTATTTATTTATTATTTAATTAATTAATTGCTTCTTAATCATTGGTTCCATACTAATTATAAAAAAAGAGAATGCTATACATGTGCTATTTAAAATCACATGCACTACATATATATATTCAATGTATATATTTTATTTATTAAACACTAAAAGTGGAAAAAACATTTTTTATGTATATATATATATAAAAAAATAAATTATTATTAGTATTATTAGTATATATAAATAAATTTATATAAGTATGTTTAATTATTTTATAAGTAAATATTTATATAGTAAATATGTTTTAATATAATTACATTATTAAGTTTATTATATTACATTAATGTATTTTTTGATAGATTTTTTAAAATTTAATAATTAAGCCCTATTCGTGCAAATTAGATATTAGAAATATCAAAAAAAAAAAAAAAAAAAAAAAAAAAAAAGAAAAAAAAATAAATTATTATTAATAAATAATATATACATATAGAATTTAAAACTTTTTGTGTAATTATATATAATTAACTTCTTATTTTTATCCATAAAAAAATTTTTTTTCTTTGTCTTCTTTTAACAATTTAATTAAGCAAAAAAAAAATATTTATATAAAAAGAAACCATAATTAAAAAGCATTTCATTATTATTATTATTATTTTTTATATTACAAAAGAAAAAATAATGACAAAATAATTATTTATGATAAATGTGAAATATAATTTTAACTTTGAAAGAATAATTTAAAATACTATCCATTTAATGTAAATTATTACCCAATAAATTAAATCTTTTTCAATTAATTTCCTTTTATAATACAAGAATAATTAATATATAATAAACAAAAGAAAGAGTAAATATATATTATTTAATCAATATATTATATTAATATGTAAATATATTATTAAACTTTTATATATTTTTTTTTTATCAATTATTAAACTTAATAATTCATAGCTCATTTTAACAATAATAAAGACAAATTTTACATTTCAAAAAATGATTACAGAAGTAAAGGTATAGATAATAATATATATTTATATATATATATTTTTTTTAATTTTAAATATATATGAAGATGAATAAATATATATTTAAAATTTTAATTATTTTTTGTTTTTATTTAATTGTAATCCAAGAGAAATGAAATTTTAAAAATTGAAATTTTAAAAATTCATTATTTCTTAATTTGAATTCAATTATATTTTTATACATATGAAATGATATTTAATATAATTGTACATGAAATGAAATGTACTATTTATATAATATCACATTAAAAATATTTATTTTTTTATTTATTTATTTTCTTTATAATATTAAAATATATTATTAAATAAAAAATATTTATTGATTCAAATTCTTTTTAATTTATAAAAGGATTCTTCAATATTAATGACAAAAGATTCTTCAAAAATTTCATCCATAAGTAAAGAAAATGTAAAAGTGAATACTAAATCACCTGAAAAAGCAGGCAGCAATTTGACAACAAGCGATAATAATAGTGTTAAAAAAAGAAAAATTTCTAAACTTATAAATACACCATCAAAGACTGATACAAGTCCTACTAATCCAAGACCAACTAAATTTCCTAGAAAATCTATTTCTCAAACTTCAAAATTAAATAGACCAAGAGCTTCTATCTCAACTAATGGTAATACTAGTATACATAAACCAGTAAATTCAACAGTAACCAACACTTCATCATTATCAAAAATAAAAAATTCTCCATCAATAACAGCAACTGCTCGTTCTAGAACTTCTTTAATGGCTAAAAGTTCGCCTCGTTCATCGGTAATAAAAACTCCATTATCGAAAACTTTAAAATCTGAATCAAAAACTAATCCACTTACTGTTCACAAAACTCCATCATCTATAAAAAAAAATATAGTTTCTAAACCATCTATAAAAAACACTAATTCAACAGATACTTCAACAAAAAAAGCAAACAAGCTACCGAAATCTAAATATGGAATAACATTAACAAAAAGACCGAGACGTTCTGGATGGGATACTAAAGTAAAAAAAAAAAAAAAAAAAAATAATCAATTTAGAGTTTTTTCAATAAGCATTTATAATAACAATACATTCAAAATAATTGTCTAAAAATATTAATATACTTTTACACATAATTTATATATATATATTCATTTATAAACTGTTTTTATAATAATTATTATTATTATTATTTTTTTTAAATATATTATATGAAAAAACAAAAACAAAAAAAAAAAAAAAAAAGGGTCAATTGGAAGATGCTAAAAAAGATATTACAGAATTAACAAATCATATTGATAAATCATGTAAATTATTGGAACAAAAAGATGATGAACTTAATGAAAAATCAGAACAAAGTAAAAATTTAATAATAATAATAATACCAATTTATACTTTTTATTATTTTATATTTTATTCAATAATAATATAATATATATATACTGATATACTATATAACGATATAAATACATATTTATTATTATTATTATTATTTAAAACAAAAAATATCAAATCGAATTAAAAAAAAAAAAAAAAATAGTTAAACAATATCAATTAGATAAAGAAAAAATTGCTAGTGAAATTGAAGCAGTAAAAGCAGATAAAGAAGTAAATTTATAATTTTATTAATATATATATAACAATAATAGAATTTTTGTAATTTATTATTATTATTATTATTATTATTATTATTATTTATTTCATTGTAATCATACATACATTATACATTAATAATTTGTTAATATTTCGATTTATTTTTAATTATATATTTTCAAATAAAGAAAGCAAAACAGGAAAGTGATGAAGTAATAAAAACAAAAGAAAATGAAATAAATGAATTAAAAGAAAAGAATAACAAGTTGGAAGATACTTATGGTCAATTTGTAAAGCAACATAATAAATTGAAAGAGGAACAGAAAAATTTAATTGTAATATTAATATCTTCAATTTATTAATTAAAAATTAATAGTAGAATTTATAAATATATATATATATATATTTTTTTTTTTATCATTATAATTAAATATATTTTATTTATTTATTTATTTATTTATTATTATTATTATTATTATTATTATTATTATTGATTATAAACATCATTGTTGTTATACTTTTATATCGTATATATCATTTATATAATTTTAAATATTTTAATTTTTATACATTAAAGGATGAACATACAAAATTAAAGGAAGAATTTGAAGAATTAACAAAAACATATAAAAGCACTAATAGTGAGTTAGATAAAGCAAATGAAATTATTCAAGAATTAAATGTAATAATCTTAAAGAATATAACAAGATAAAAAAAATTATTCAGTTTAAACATTTTTGATAAATAATAATATGAATATAATTTTTGAATAGAGCATAATTAATTAATTTTATTATTATTATTTTTATATCATTTATTTATTTATTACATTTATTTATTTT
>JACVTC010000075.1:700000-705000 GCA_016946835.1 Neocallimastix lanati (nom. inval.) | reverse complement strand
TATATATATATATATAATAAAATTTATTTAATTGTAATGTATATCGAATCTTTCCTTATTAATTGCATACTATATTACTATATTATATATATAAAAGATATCGCTGAAATTTCAATTCAACAAGCTAAAGAAAGATATAATAATTTAAGATATAAATATCCAGCAAATATATATGCTGCTGATTGTTTTACAGTAAATTTTATTTATAATTATTTTTTAAAAATTAAAAACTAAAAAAAAAAAAAAAAAAATAGCTAATGATTTATTATTTCATTTATAATTTATTATATATATATATAATTTTTTTTTTTTTTTTTTTTTTTTTTTTTTTAATATATAAACATATATATATATATAAAGACAATATTAAAACCACCAGAACATTTGTATACAACAGTAAGTGCTCAATTTGCTTTACATTATTCTTTTGAAAGTGAAGAAAAAGTTAGAACTATGTTTAAAAATGTAACTAATTATTTAAGACCAAATGGTGTATTCTTTGGAACAATTACTAATGGATCTAGGATTGTGTAAACTTCTTTTATTATTATTATTATTATTGTTATTATTAAATGTTTATAATAACATTATACAATTTCATAAAATATTTATTTTGAAATTAATTACGTACTTAATATATCTATATATTTTTAAATAATAATATAATAATATATAAAATATAAAATAATGGAAAAAAAAAAAAAAAAAAAAAAAAAAAAAAAAATTAAAGTAAAAATATAAGAAACTCTGAATCAAATTCATTTGGTAATTCACTTTATTCTATTACATTTGAAGATAAAGAAAATTTCAGTTTATTTGGTTCAAAATATTATTTCAAATTAGAAGATGCTATTGATGATTGTCCTGAATATTTAGTTCATTTCCCTACCTTCATAAAGTAAGTTTTAATATAATTACGTTCTATATATATATTTATTATATTATATTATATTATTTAAATTATTGAGCTCTAATAATAATTATTATTATTATTATTTTTTTTTTTTTTAATTATAATATTTAAATAATATAATATTATTATTATTCTTATAAATAATAATAATAAAAAAAAAAAAAATTTTTTTTTATTTACTTTAATAATACTATTAGTATTGCAAAGGAATATGGTTTAAAACTTATATTACAGAAAGATTTTCATGAATTTTATAACTATTATATTCAATATAAACCAAATATAGATTTATTTAATAGAATGAAAGTATTAGATAGTGAAGGCAACTTTTCACAAGAAGAATGGGAAGTTGCTGGTATTTATTTAGCATTTGTTTTTAGAAAAGAAGCAGATAAGGATACCCCAACCACTTCACCTTATGGTTCACCTCGTCCAACACCACCATTAAGAGGACCCAATAATGGTTACCGAGGTGGTTCTCCAAGAAATCATGGCATACCATCGAATCGTTATCGTCCATATAATAGGCAACCACCAAATGGTGGTCGTCCTCCCTATGGACGTAATCATCCACGACCACTCTATGGTTAAAAAAAAAAAAAAAGAAAAAATAGAAAAAAAAAAAATAATAATACTAATAAGAGAAATGATAGACTTTTTTTATTTTTCCATTCTTCCCAAACTGATTCATCTTATTATATTATATTCATTATATATTTTATTTTATTATATTTTTTTTTTTAAAAAAAAAAAAAAAAAAAAAAAAAACAATTTTAATAAGATTAATATTTATATAGATATATATATTTTTATTTAAATAAAAGTAGAATTATTTTTATTTTTTATTTTTTTTTATTATTCTTATTTTTTTTATTTTTATTTTTCTGATTTTAATTAACCTGTTTTATCATATATATATATATATTTTTTAAAAAAAAAAAAGTAATGGTTAGAATGTATTTTAAAGTTTTTTTTTTTTTTTTCTTCTTTAATAACCTATATTAATTTATAAATTTATTTATTCATTTATTTTAATATATATATTACATTAATCAAAAATAAAAAAAAAAAAAAATACTAATAAATAATTATATTTATAATTAATTACATATATAATTAATTATAATTTTTTCTTTTTTTTATTTTTTTTTATTTTTTTTTATTTTTTATTTTTATTTTATTATTTATTTTTATTTAATTAATTAATTATTTTTTTTTCTAATAATAATAATAATAATAATAATAATAATATCTTTATTATATTTTATAAGAGTTATTTTAATTATTTTTTTTTACAAAAAAAAAAATAATAAAAATAAAAAAAAAAAAATAAAAATAAAAAAAAAATAATATAAAATAAAAAATTATTAAAAAAAATAATAATAAATAAAAAAAAAAAAAAAAAAAAAAAAAGTTATAAATGAGATTTTGATTTATTAAAGCATATTTAAAAGAGTAAAAAAATATATATAATATTATAATGATAAATCCTTCAATTTATTATTATTATTATTATTATTATTATTATTATTATTATTATTATTATTATTATTATTATTATTATTATTATTTTCTTTATGAAATAAAAATAAAAAAAAAAAAAAAAAAAAAAAAATTAATTCTTTCACGGAAGTATTTATATATTTATTATATAAATTTATTTACATATTAAAAAAAAAATATATATATATATATATATATATATTTTCTGTGAAATAGTAAAATAAAAATTCTATTCAATACTACTTAAAAATAAATTAAATATTTCTATATTTTTTTTTAATTGATTATTTCAGAAGTGATGAAGGTAATACTCTTCATGTTTTTGTTTTCATGGGATCCTAATATTTATGAAATTGATAATTCCAGGATAATATAGTCCAAATTCAAGGGAATCCATAAATTCATAGATAAAGGTAAAAAGTTAAATAAAAAAAAAAAAAAAAAAAAAAAAAAAAAAAAAAAAAAAAAAAAGATAAAAATAATAAATTTAACTGACAACCAAAAAACTTGAAAGAAATTTTCATTTGTAGCTGGTAAAATTTATGATGATATGTTCACTAATGAAACAGCTCATGTTAAGAACGATGTGATGTGCAAATAAATACTAAACAAACTGGTGTTTTACCTCTTAGTGGTTTAAAGAATAAAATTATAGTTAAAGATATGAAATGATGGAATTTTATAGATGTTTAATTTTTTTTTTCTATAGATATCGTATTGTGTTTATCAGTTTTTATCTCACCTATTTTAGTTTTTGTTATTTATATTTATATATATATAGCTCTTAGTTTTCGACATTCCAATAAAATTCAATTATTATTAATAATAAAAAAAAAAAAAAAGAAAAAAATTAAGATAAATAAATCTTATTACCTTTTATACTTAAAATAAATAAAAAAAAGTGATGTTAATTTTTGAGTAAATAAATATGTTTTTAATATATAATTTTTTTTTATTTTTTATTTTTTTTTTTTTTACTATTTATTATTATTATTATTATTATTATTATATTATTATTATTATTATTATTATTTGCATTTTATTTTTTTTTTTTTACTATTTATTATTATTATTATTATTATTATATTATTATTATTATTATTATTATTATTATTATTATTATTATTTGCACATTCTTTTTAATTTTTAAAAACTAGTTTATTTCTCTGGCTTATTTTAATTAAATATATAAAATAATAATTAGATATATTATTTATTAAATATTTATGATATATAATATAGCTGAAATATTTATAAACAAAAACTATAATTCTTCGTTTAAATTAATAAAGTGGTTTAAAGAAAAGATATTAATCTCTATTCCAAATTAAAATAGTTATTTGTATCTAAATTTACATTATGTTCAGATACATTTATATCATTACTTCTATGAATATTTTTTTATTTATATTATTAGTAATAACTTTTCATTATTTTTTTTTTCCTAAAAATTTTCATTTAAAGAAATTTACACTAGTACCAAAATTTCTTAACTTTTCCATTCTTTTTTTATTGGTAAAAAAAAAATAAAAAAATAACTTAGCCACCAATAGAGATGAAAAGAAAAATATAAAAAAGGATTTATTTTTCTTTTCATTATTTAGAAGTTGTAGAAATAAAGTCTTATGCAAATAATACAAATAATAATAATAGTGCCCATCTATAAGTAAATTTTATTATTTAATTATGTGTATATTTTTATATTTCATTTTTTCTTATAATTGCTTTCATTATTTATTATTTTGCTTTTTCATAAAGATACTAATACAAATTCAGAATAGATATTGGATAATACATAAAAGCAACTAAAATAAATTAAAGTTTAATCATTTTATTTTATTGCTTAAAAAGTAATAAAATAATAACATATATAATAAATACATGTTTATATATTTTTTCAAGTTTTTACTTATAGTATGAAATAATATTTTTCCTTAAATACACAAATCTTTTACATATATTCTTTAATTATAATGTTTATTATTATTTTATATGGTAATATTAACTAGGATTGTTGATGAAAGAAAGAATACATATTTATTTATAAAACAATAATTTTTTTTTGATAATATAAAACGCTATAAACAATCGATGAGTAATTTCAATATAACTATGATTCAAACAGTTTATATTGAAGATAGTCAAATTAGTCCATGAAGTTATATATAATTGATTAGTTTTTTTTATTTTTTTTTTATTTTATTTTATTTTATTTTATTTTACTTTTATTTTAAGTAATTTAAACCATAAAATATCATTTTTGAAAAATTAATAAAATTTTTAATCTTTTGTAATATTATAAATTATTTATTTAACCATAAAAATTTTTAAAAAATTAATTATAAAAGTTTTTTTTTTTTTTACTATTTATACAATGAGAGTATTCCATAATAATGATTAGTAAAATAATAAAACAAAAAAATTAGGTAATGATTTGTGATCAATGTTTTTAGGGTTATCAGTAATTTGTTAATATAATATATTTGAATAGATTTATATATATTTATTTTTTTATATTCATTTTTATTATCATCATCAATAACTATTATTTTTTTTTTAACGGTTATATATATAAAAATTATTT
>JACVTC010000075.1:625000-697500 GCA_016946835.1 Neocallimastix lanati (nom. inval.) | reverse complement strand
ATAATAAATAAATGAATAATAAATAATAAATAATAAATAATAAATATCAAATAATAAATAAATAGATAATAAATAATAAATAATTAAATAATAAAAAGAGTATTTATTAATAAATAATAAATAATAAATAATTAAATAATAAAGAGTATTTATTAATAAATAACAAATAATAAATAATTAAATAATAAAAATAGTATTTATTAATAAATAATAAATAATAAATAATTAAATAATAAAAAGAGTATTTATTAATAAATAATAAATAATAAATAATAAATAATAAATAATAAATAATAAATAATAAATAATAAATAATAAATAATTGAGTAATAAATAATAAATATTTGAATAATAAATAATAAATAATAAATAATAAATAATAAATAATTGAGTAATAAATAATAAATATTTGAATAATAAATAATAAATAATAAATAATAAATGTTAAGTAATAAATGTTTAGTAATAAATAATAAATAATAAATAATAAATAATAAATAATAAATGTAAAGTAATAAATGTTAAGTAATAAATAATAAATAATTAAATAATTAAATAATTAAATAATAAATAAATAAATAATAAATAATAGTAAATAATAAATTATAAATAAATAATAAACAATAAATAATAAATAATAAATAATAAATAATAAATAATAAATAAAATAATTAATAATAAATAATAAATAATAAATAATAAATAATAAATAATAAATAATAAATAATAAATAATAAATAAAATAATTAATAATAAATAATAAATAATAAATAATAAATAATAAATAATAAATAATAAATAATAAATAATAAATAATAAATAATAATAATAAATAATAAATAATAAATAATAAATAATAAATAATAAATAATAAATAATAAATAATAAATAATAATTAATAATTAATAATTAATAATAAATAAATAGATAATAAATAATAAATAATTAAATAATAAAAAGAGTATTTATTAATAAATAATAAATAATAAATAATTAAATAATAAAGAGTATTTATTAATAAATAACAAATAATAAATAATTAAATAATAAAAATAGTATTTATTAATAAATAATAAATAATAAATAATTAAATAATAAAGAGTATTTATTAATAAATAACAAATAATAAATAATTAAATAATAAAAATAGTATTTATTAATAAATAATAAATAATAAATAATTAAATAATAAAAAGAGTATTTATTAATAAATAATAAATAATAAATAATAAATAATAAATAATAAATAATTGAGTAATAAATAATAAATATTTAAATAATAAATAATAAATAATAAATAATAAATAAATAAATAATAAATAATAGTAAATAATAATATAAATAATAAATAATAAATGTTAAGTAATAAATGTTAAGTAATAAATAATAAATAATAAATAATAAATAATAAATGTAAAGTAATAAATGTTAAGTAATAAATAATAAATAATTAAATAATTAAATAATTAAATAATAAATAAATAAATAATAAATAATAAATAATAAATAATAAATAAAATAATTAATAATAAATAATAAATAATAAATAATAAATAATAAATAATAAATAATAAATAATAAACAATAAATAATAAATAATAAATAATAAATAATAAATAATAAATAATAAATAATAAATGTTAAGTAATAAATGTTAAGTAATAATAAATAATAGTAAATAATAATATAAATAATATAAATAATTAAATAATAAAAAGAGTATTTATTAATAAATAATAAATAATAAATAATAAATAATAAATAATAAATAATTAAATAATAAAAATAGTATTTATTAATAAACAATAAATAATAAATAAATAAATTAATAATAAATAATAAATAATAAATGTAAAGTAATAAATGTTAAGTAATAAATAATAAATAATTAAATAATTAAATAATTAAATAATAAATAAATAAATAATAAATAATAGTAAATAATAAATTATAAATAAATAATAAACAATAAATAATAAATAAATAATAAATAATAAATAATAAATAATAAATAATAAATGTTAAGTAATAAATGTTAAGTAATAATAAATAATAGTAAATAATAATATAAATAATATAAATAATTAAATAATAAATAATAAATAATAAATAATAAATAATACATAATTAAATAATAAAAAGAGTATTTATTAATAAACAATAAATAATAAATAAATAAATTAATAATAAATAATTGAATAATAAATAATAAATAATGAATAATAAATAACAAATAAATAATAAATAATAAATAATAAATAGATAATAAATAATAATATAAATAATAAATAATAAATAATAATATAAATAATAAATAATAATATAAATAATAAATAATAAATAATAAATAATAAATAATAAATGTTAAGTAATAAATAATAAATAATAAATAATAAATAATAAATAATAAATAATAAATAATTGAGTAATAAATAATAAATATTTGAATAATAAATAATAAATAATAAATAATAAATAATAAATAATAAATGTAAAGTAATAAATGTTAAGTAATAAATAATAAATAATAAATAATAAATAATAAATAATAAATAAAATAATTAATAATAAATAATAAATAATAAATAATAAATAATAAATAATAAACAATAAATAATAAATAATAAATAATAAATAATAAATAATAAATAATAAATGTTAAGTAATAAATGTTAAGTAATAATAAATAATAGTAAATAATAATATAAATAATATAAATAATTAAATAATAAATAATAAATAATAAATAATAAATAATAAATAATAAATAATTAAATAATAAAAAGAGTATTTATTAATAAACAATAAATAATAAATAAATAAATTAATAATAAATAATTGAATAATAAATAATAAATAATGAATAATAAATAACAAATAAATAATAAATAATAAATAATAAATAGATAATAAATAATAATATAAATAATAAATAATAAATAATAAATAATATATAATAAATAAATAAATAATAAATAATAATATAAATAATAAATAATAATATAAATAATAAATAATAAATGTTAAGTAATAAATAATAAATAATTGAATAATAAATAATAAATAATAAATAATTGAATAATAAATAATAAATAATAAATAATAAATAATTGAATAATAAATAATAAATAATTGAATAATAAAAAGAGTATTTATTAATAAATAATAAATAATAAATAATAAATAATTGAATAATAAAAAGAGTATTTATTAATAAATAATTGAATAATAAATAATAAATAATTGAATAATAAAAAAGAGTATTTATTAATAAATAATAAATAATAAATAATAAAAAGAGTATTTATTAATAAATAATTGAATAATAAAAAGAGTATTTATTAATAAATAATTGAATAATAAAAAGAGTATTTATTAATAAATAATAAATAATAAGTTAAACTGCTAGAATAAATATGTTACTGGATGAAAAAAAAATTTTTTTATCCCTTTGAGATAGAACATCCTATTATCTTGTATACTATAAAAGGTATTATAAAAAAATAAAACTAAAGCTTCTTCATTCCACGAAAAATCTGAAGTTAATGTTCAAAATTTTTCGGTATATTCATTTATGTTTCCGTATGAATGTTTTAATTTTACTTGCCACATTCGTAAAAATTTTTTTTTGTATGTCGTCTATTAATTCTTTGGGTGTTCTTAGATGGTTGTTCTCATTATAGGTGGCAACATATAGCAATTAATTAAGGCATCTTCACATCATTGACAGAATAAATAATAGTGAAAGTATATATAGAATATTTTTATATATACATATTTATTTATAAAAATTTAAATTTATCAATATATAACAGTTATGCGCTTTCTTTATTATATAAATAATATTATTACAAATAATTTATTAATTCATCTATATATATATATATATAATTTTTTTTATTTTTATTTTTAATTTTATTATACTGATTAAGTAAAAAAAAAAAAAAAAAAAAAAAAAAAAAATTTTTTTCCATTTCTGTATAATAAAGTTTTGGGAACATTCTTCATGAGTAATGGTGAATGAGTAAATCGCTTTGCCATTAAAAAAAAAAAGTACAATTTGATATTTGACATTTGACTAATAGTAAATTAGGAACATGAATATACTGTAATTAAGAATTAAATAATAAATTATTATAATGATTTTATATTGCTAATGTTATATACAAATATTGTCAACATTTATATAATTTACATTTATTATTATTAAACTGTTATATTATTATTAATATTAACACTAATATTATTTATTATTTATTATTTATTATTTATTATTATATTAATAAATACTCTTTTTTATTATTCAATTATTTATTATTTATTATTTATTATTTATTAATAAATACTCTTTTTATTATTTATTATTTATTATTTATTAATAAATACTCTTATTATTTATTATTTATTATTTATTAATAAATACTCTTTTTATTATTTATTATTTATTATTCGATAATATTTTTTAATTTTTAGAACAATGAATTAAATAATATGAAAAATAAGCTTCGAATGTATTGAAATCTTGTTAGCATAATTAATGCAATGTAATACTATAAAAGTATTTAATTTAGAAACAATTAATGTGCTGTAGTAACTCTTTAAACATAAAATATATTTAATAAAGTTGAGATCATTAAAAAAAACCAAAAATTCTCTGACTCTTAACAAAAATAATCATTTCCAATTATTTATTTAATTATTTGCTTATTTCAATTAAAAAGTTTATCTATCTAATATTATATTCATTCATTCATTTATTTATTTATATATAAATTATCTTAAAGTTAATCTTTATATATATATATTGATTATTTAATTAAATAAATTAGTTTGATATATTATTTTATATTATTTTATATTATTTTATATTATTTTATATTATTTTATATTATTTTATATTATTTTATAAAAACGAAAATAGTTTTTTTTTTTTTTTTTTTTTTAATTTCAAAAAGATTTAAAGTTCTTTAGGAAGGCATGTTTTTTTGTCCCTAAAAGTTCTTTTAAAAGTTTATTTGTTCCATATATTACAATACAATATAATATATAATTGATTTAATATAATAAGTGTAGTAGAATTCCAAAATTGTAATTGTATCAATATTAAAAAAAATTATATTTTAAGCACACAATAAATAATTAATAACTGAATAATAAATAATTGAATAATAAATAATAAATAATAAAAAAGAGTATTTATTAATAAATAATAAATAATAAATAATAAATAATTGAATAATAAAAAAGAGTATTTATTAATAAATAATAAATAATAAATAATAAATAATATCAACTAATTATATTTATTTAATTTTTTTTTTAATGTATGTAATATATAATATATATAATATATGTCATAGTTTTTTTTTTTGCAAATACAATCTAAAATATTAATTAATGTATTTAAATAATTGATTATAATTATTTTTTACTTATCATTTTATCAAATTTATTAAAAATTATTTTTTTTTAAAAAAGCTTATTTTTTTTCTTTAAAATTTAAACGTTTATATAATATAATAAAAAGAAAAATTTTAATTTTTATTTTTTATTTAAAAATAATTATTTTCTTAAAAGAACAAAAAATAATTAAATATTAAAAAAAAAAAAAAAAATAAAATAAAATAAAATAAAATAAAATAAAATAAAATAAAATAAAATAAAATAAAATAAAATGGTTTTATATAAATATTGCGTAAAAGAATGATGTTGAATATAACTTAAATCACCATATTTTTTGAAAAGCAAATATTCAATCAATAGTTTTCTTATATATTTATTCAATCATTTCATTGATTATTTAATTATCTATTATATAACATAAAAATTTTCTTTTTAAATATTTTATCGATTTTTATATAACAATATATACCCTTTTTTTTCATTTGTTATAAATCAATATTTTTTATTATTTTTCAAGATCTATTATTAATCAATTTTAGATATTAATAATTAAAAAAAAAAAAAAACAGTTAATCAATATACCAATATATTATCAAGACATAACAATAATTTATAAAATTTAAATTAATTCATATTATTATTATTATTAGTTATACCAATTGTATATTTATTTATTTATTTTTTTTTTTTAAGTAATAATAATAAAAACATTAATATAATAATTAAAAAAAAAATATTGTATTTTTAAATTAATCAAAATATATATTCAATTTATTAGATATAATTATTTATAAATAATTAAACAAGTTTTTATAATATAAACAATTATCTACTTTACCTACTTTGATATATATTGTTATATTCTCAATTTTTATTTTATTATATTTTATATATTTTAAATATTTGCAATTTTTTTTTTTTTTTTTTTTTTAAATATATATATATATAATAATAAATTAATAAAAATGAATTTCATAGAAAAGTTAAAGATTTTAATAAAACAGGATAATTTATATGAATTTAAATCATATGCAATATATAACAATTTAAATAAATCTCAAATTAATATTAATAATTTTGATATACTAAATTATGCAATTGAAAACAACACTTCTTTAGCACTTATAAATTATATTATTACTCTATATAAAGGATTAAATTATGAAATCAATGATGCAGAAATACCGTTATATATTGCTATTCAACGTCATCGATTTGACATTGCTGACTGTTTAATTCAACAAGGGGCAAATATAAATTTTTCATCTTGGAATGGTGATAACATATTAATTAATTTTTTAAAGAATAATAAATTAGATATAAAAAATTTAAAGTATATACTACGCCATGGTATAGATATTAATTTCGAAGACGAGAAAGACAATCGTTTTTTAGATTATTTAATAAATGAACAACATATATCATTTCTAAAAACTGTCTTAGAACATTTTGTTTATAGTAATTCTTTTATTTTAAATATGATTCTCTTACGTAAAAATAAAACTCAAATCGATGATGATCAATTTAACGCAATAATTTATCAGGAAAAGAGGAAAATAAAAATAACCAAGTCTATGTATATCAAAACTATTAAAAATAATAATTTGGCTTTACTGAAACTCCTAATAGAAAATGACAGGACTAAACATATCATGGACATTAAAAATAAATATCGTCTGTTATTGGTTGCATCTGAAATTAATCATTGGGATATTGTTATTTATTTAATAGAAAATTTGAAAATGAAAATTAATGAAAGAAATAGTCTTCATAAAACTCCCTTAATGTTTGCCTCTGAACAAGGTGATAAAAGAATTGTTGAATATTTAGTAAGAAATGGAGCACTAGTGAATGATAAGGATAAAAATGGACTCAGTCCTTTAATTTATGCCTGTAAAAATGATAAAATTGATATTGTAGAATTTTTATTGGCATCTAAAGCGATTATTGATGATCGTGATCGAAATGGATTAACTCCTTTAATGTATGCCGCCATGTATGGTCACGGTGAGATTATTACCTATCTTTTAGATCATGGTGCAAATATTCATGCCAGAAGTAAAAATGGTTCATCTGCTTTAACCTATGCTGCGATGCATAATAGAAAGGAAACTACCACCTTACTTCTCAGCTATGGTCTTGATATTAATGAGAAAAATAGTGGTGGATGGACGGTTCTTATGCATGCCAGCAAGGCAGGTAATTTAGATATTGTGAAATATTTAGTGGAACAGGGAGCATCAGTAAATGAAAGAAATGTATTTAGTAAAACGGCTTTAATCTACGCCTCACAGAATGGTCATGATGAAGTTGTTCAATATCTATTAGAACATCATGCCATCGACTATCGAAATCAAGAAGGATCACTAGCGTTGATGACGGCAGCACAAAATGGACATCGAAAGGTCGTAGAATGTTTCATAAAGAATCGTCGTCGTCTTAAAGAGGAAAATAAAAATAATTTAAAGAGTGGTCAGAGAGCAACGGTGAAAAAGAGGCCCTCTCAAGAAAATCTAAAAGAAAATAATAAAAGAAAAAAGAGTATAAAATTTAAAGGAATTAAAGGAAAAGCAAAATTGAAAAATGGAACTTCTTCTCAGTCAATATCTTCCTCAGTTTCCCCATTATCATCTACTAATGATTCTGATTCTGATTCTTCTTCACGAAATAAAAAAATATTATTATTAAATAATTATTTAGATGAAGATATTTTGATGGTTTTGAGAATGGCTACTCAAAATAAACGAATGAGCGTTGTAGACTATATTGTAGAGGAGAGTGTTGCCAATTCAGAACAAAAGGAAGCCTTAAGTCGATTAGCCTTTTTTAGAGCAGCAGAAGTTAATAGTAAGGAAATTGTAGATTATTTTATAGGGCGTGGGGTACCTATTGATATCCAAGATGATCTTGGAAATACAGGTCTCATGATCGCCTCTAGCTATGGCTATGATGAGTTAGTTCATTACTTCCTCTTTCATCAAGCAGATAAAAACCTTTGTAATAATGATCATAATACAGCATTACATCTTGCATGCTATGGTGGGTTTACTTCCATAGTGGAGAGTTTAGTTGCTCATGGCGCGCCTATTGATGCTAAAGGATTTCTAGGAAATACCCCCTTAATACTTGCCTGTAAAGATAATAATGAAGCCATGATGAAATGTTTAGTGATGTATGGAGCTGATGTTAATGGTCGTAATCATCATGGGAAGACAGCCTTATTCTATGCCTCTAAATATGGACGTATATCCATGGTAGAATATCTGATAGGTCATGGAGCTAATCCTAAATTAAAGAGTCATTATGGTTGTAATGCTTTTCTAGCGGCACTCCTTAAAGGTCATCGACCAACAGTAAATTATTTAATTGTTCAAGCTATGAAAGAAGCACGAAACTGGAGATCTATTCTTCAATTAAAACTATTAAAAATATTTTTATTTTGTTAGAATAGAAAAGAAAAGAAAAAAAAAAATCTTTTTTTTTTTTTTTTTTTTTTTTTTTTTTAATTACATACATAAAAGGTATATATCATAAGAAGTAATAAGAATATCTCTAAATTGTACAAAGCTAATAATAATAATAATAATAATAATAATAATAATAATAATAATAATAATAATAATAATAATTTTAAAATAAATTAATATATAAAAAAAAAAAATTTTTTTTTTTTTTTATT
Organism: Neocallimastix lanati (nom. inval.); assembly: GCA_016946835.1. Classification (NCBI taxonomy): domain Eukaryota; kingdom Fungi; phylum Neocallimastigomycota; class Neocallimastigomycetes; order Neocallimastigales; family Neocallimastigaceae; genus Neocallimastix; species Neocallimastix lanati (nom. inval.). Next base: position 688,418 of record JACVTC010000075.1, on the reverse strand, counting down.
TTCTTTGCTATCTATTTTATTTTATATAAAAATTTTTCTTTTTTTTTTTTTTTTTTTTTTTTTTTTTTTTTTTTTAATATCTGATTTAATATATTTAGTTTGATTCATAAACATCATCCAAGGATCATTTATGATAATTATGTGAAGTTGACAGAAATTCTTCTTTTAGTTCGTTTTTACAATTATTGGATTGATCAATCGTTTAAGTTCGACCTGTTGATCTAAAGATAAAATAAAGAGCTTCAAATAATTTAAACGTCTAATACCATTACTAAATTGACTAAAAATAAATAAATTGAAAAAAAAAAAAAAAAAAAAAAAAAAAAAAAAAGTATCTTATATAATTCATAATACTAAATATTAATTAATATAAAAGATTTATATGTATTATTAATTTTAATTAAACATTTAAAAAATTAAATCTATTTAGTATATAAAATAATAAATAAATATATAAATATATTTGTTAATATATAATATTGTATTAAAATTAAAACTAATTTATTAATATTTTTAAATAATATTACCAAGATTTGTACATTGTAAAATGTCTCATAATTATATTTTTATCTTTGGTATCATTTATTAAGACCGTTGTTTTCCTTTCGTTGTGAAACATCACAAAAATAAAAAATGGAATAGATTAGTGTCGAACAAAATTACAGTATGTTTTTTTTTTTTTTTTTTTTTTTTTTTTTTTTTTTTTTTTTTTTATTTAAAAAGATATCATAAAAAGTTTTTTAAAGCTATTTTTTTATGGAAAGCAGCTTCACAAAAAAAAAATAAAAAAAATTATAATTTTTTTTAAATTATTTTCTTACAAATATATTTACAAAAAAATAAAAAGATTAACCTAGCCTACCACCTAGATTCATAATAAAATAGTTGGTAGTTTAGGCTAATCTTTTTTATAATTTAATAATTAAAACAATTAATATTTTAATATTCTTAAATTGCTGTAAAAAGTAGTAGAAGTTAAAATATATTAGATATATAATTTTGAAAATCCCATTTAATTATGGATGAATAAATAATTTATTATAAAAAATATATTTATTTAAGGTTACAATTTTTATTTTTTTAAAAAAAAAAAACTACTAATAATTTTTCTTTACATATTCCTTAAATCGTTTTTTTTTTTTTTTTTTTTTTTTTTTTTTTTAATTTCATTATTTTTATTAGAATTTACAAACCTCCATGGTAAATACTCCAATAAAACTTTTCCTTTTTATTTTTATTAATATTTAATGTAATGCCATTTTTTGTTTTTTTTGTAGTATATTTTCGATATAATTGATTTGATTTTAATTACTATATAAATAAATAAATAAATAAATAAATAAATAAATAAATAAATAAATAAATAAATAAAAAAGATATTATAGTAAAAATTAACTTGGAGTTATATATGTCAAAAAAAAAAAAAAAAAAAAAAAAAAAAAAAAAAAAAGATATTATAGTAAAAGTTAACTTGGAGTTATATATGTTAAAAAAAAAAAAAAGATATTATAGTAAAAATTAACTTGGAGTTATATATGTCAAAAAAAAAAAAAAAAAAAAAAAAAAAAAAAAAAAGGTAGAGAAAGGTTTTAACATCAAAATATAATTATATTTACTGACAAGTAAATAAATATAAAGTTGAGTATTTTTATAGAAAATGAATCATAATTTTGACATTTCATAGATATTAAATAATGATTGTCCATTGTATCACATTGACTATTTTAATCGCATTACATGACTAGATGGTCATTTAAACTGAGTTTTTAAGTAAATTAATTTTTTTTTTTTAACTAATTATTATTAAATGAAATTTCAAAAAAAAAAAAAAAAAAAAAAATAAAAAAAAAAAAGGTAGAGAAAGGTTTTAACATCAAAATACAATTATATTTACCGACAAGTAAATAAATATAAAGTTGAGTATTTTTATAGAAAATGAATCATAATTTTGACATTTCATAGATATTAAATAATGATTGTTCATTGTATCACATTGACTATTTTAATCGCATTACATGACTAGATGGTCATTTAAACTGAGTTTTTAAGTAAATTAATTTTTTTTTTTTAACTAATTATTATTAAATGAAATTTCAAAAAAAAAAAAAAAAAAAAAAAAAATAAAAAAAAAAGAAATGAAAAATGTAATAAATATTATTTTATTTTCAACATTAACAAATATTAAATTAAAATTATTTAATAATCAATAATAGTAAAACGATATTATATAATGCAATTAAAATGAAACAACCTAAAAAAAAAAAAATTTTTTTTACATAAATTTATTTAAACAACCAAAATATATGAAAATTGGTATTCATGTAAAATTAAAGAAATGATGAATAATAACTTTACGGAATTTAATAATTTATTCAACAAAAGGTTAATTATCTTTAATTTTTTTTTTTTTTTTTTTTTTTTTTTTTTTTTTTTTTTTTTTTTTTTTTTTTTTTTTTTTTTACTTTTTAATTTTTTAAGCTGAAAAGTATACATAATTTATTTACTTATTTTAAATATATATATTTTTTTTATTTAGTTGTTGGTTTCTTTTTTTTTTTTTTTTTTTTTTTTTTTTTTTTTTTTTTTTTTGAAATTAATATCAATTTGCAATGAATAATCAACTTATTAAAAATAAATTTATATCTATTTATTTATTTAATATAATAGCAATCATTCAATACCATAATCATTACCATAATTCTCAAAATTAACATAGAAATTATCATTTTTTGAAAGGGTCTAATGAAATATTTGGTAATTTATAATTATTTTTTTTTTTTTAATTTTTTTATCCTATTGAATTTATTTTATTTATTACTTTTATTTAATAATTTTTGATTAATAATTATATAAGTTTCATCTTAGTTATTTTGTATATTCATATCTGCCTTTCCTTCTTTTACTAATTTTGATATTTATTTTTTTTCTATTTTAAAATTGCTTGATATTATTAAAGGGATATCTAGATATTTTGTATATTTATATTTGCTCCATTTTTTATTAGTATTTTTAATTACTTTTATTGTTTCTGAAATAACAAGCAGCATATAAAAGTGGATACCATCCATTAACATTTTTATTATCAATATTTAAAATAATATTGTTTTCACCAGCATATTCTATTATCAATTTAATCATTTCAATATTAATGTTTTTAATAGCATTAAATAAAGGAAAATATCTCATATTTATTTAATTTATCATTAATATCCAATTTTATTTTGTTTTATTTTTTTATTTTTTTTTTTTTTTTAACATATTTGAGTAATATATCAACGATTTTAAAGTTGTTATTGATAATAACCTCTAAAAGCGGGTATATTCTAAATTTATTTTCTTTTCCATTAATATCCAATATTATTTTATTTTTATCTGTATAATCTATTATTAATTTTTTATCATTTCAATATTATTATGTATGATAGCAATAAATATAGGGGATACACCATATTCATTCTCTTTTCCATTAATATCCAATTTGATTTTAATAATTTGATTTCAATTAATAATTATTATATATTAATAGTGTATTATACTAAAATAAAATAAACACAAACGTATTTTTTTTTTATTATTAATAATATTAATAATAAGGAAAAAAGAAACATTTTTATTCAATGTAACAATAATTTTAATTTATACCATAAAGATAAATAAAAAATAAAATTACTGTTAATTAAAATCGTATTATCTTAATTCTTCATAATCATTTTATACTTTACAAATTTTTTTTATAAAATTCTCTATTTCATCATTGACCGATTCACTGTTGTCCGAATTTGAAAAATGAGAAGCATTTTTAATTATATGTAACGGGTAATTCGTTTCTTTTTGCCAAGCCATACAATATTGTTTTATTTTACCGGTTTTATCACTATCACCTAATAGTAATAGAACAAGAATATCTCTATCTAATTTTATATCCTGATTTTCCAATATAAATTTACTGTAAGCAATCTCCATTTGTCTTGCAATGACGTCTTTTGAACTTTCATTTAACATTTCCATCATAAGTTCATAAGAGTATTTTATTTTAGAAATAGATTTTGCCATACTTTTCTTTAGTAAATTGGTAGGGAAACATTTAGTGGACCATCCCACTTGTTTTAACAAAAAAATATCAGAGTTTGAATAATATTTTAGTCCAAACGGTGTGGTGTCAATAGCCACTAATCCCATGGTACTTCCGGGATATAAATGAGCAAACATTTGACTTGGATATCCACCAAGTGATAAACCAATTAATACCACTTTATTGATTTTTTCTTTATCAAGAATTCGTTTCATTAATAAAGCACACTCCTTATAAAATATAAAATTTTCTTTTTTTGATTGGCCATGCATAGGAATATCCCAGTTGATTATTTTATATTTTTCTTTGAAAAATTCATCTTGCCTTTGAAAACATCGATGGTCTGCCGTGACGCCATGCGAAAAAAACAAACAAATATCTGAGGTGGAATGATCATTTATCCAGTAATGTATAAACGTATTATCTAATATCTTTTCTTTCATTTTATTATATACTATACTTAACTTTTTCAAATGACTATTTACAAATAAATTGACATTTAAATATTAATTTGTTAAGGAAGTTATGATGAATTATATATTTATAGTTTCTGGTGTTTTATTTATTCATTGAAAATTTTGGTGTAGTATTTATTTATTTATTTATTGTTTTATTTATTTTTTTATTTTTAGCAATGTTCATTATTAATGTATTAATACTTTACAGAATATTAAGAGTATTATAATTTAACAAAAAAAAAAAAAAAAAAAAAAAAAAAAAAAAAATATATATATATATATATATATAGTGTAACAGAATATTCTATTAATTAATATAAATTTATATAATGAAAGTTTAAAAATAAAATAATAAAAAAAAAAAAAAAAAAGGAAAAATATTAATTTATTATAAATTAGAATTTTCTTTACCTTTTTTTTTTTTTTTTAGATAAAGATAATATAATTAAACAAATTCTTAATAGAAATTATTTTTTAGTTTGTTTTTTATTGACTAAATTATAAAATCATTCCATTCTAGATGGAGTTCCTGTTTTATTAATATCAATATTACTTATAAATTATTAGAATTTTCAAACTAAAATTCCTTTCATCAAAATGACAAAATAAATTTTTGGTACGAAATTTTATATTATAAAATTTTATTTGATATTAATTAAACCAAATATTAAATTAAATTAATATTTTTTATATAATAAAAAAAGAGGCCTTTTCAAATAAAAATAAAAATAAAAATAAATTAATATTAATATAGTAATAATTAAAAAAAAAAAAAATTTTTTTTAATAAAAATTATTTAATATAAAAAGGAAAAAATTGGATTTTTAAATAGGATTGAAGGAAGAATTTTTTTTTTTAATAAAAAAAAAAAAAAAAGGTTTTATAATTTTATAATTTATAATTTTCTTGTAAATATAACAAAGGGAAGTTATATTTATAAAAAAAAAAAAAAAAAAAAAAAAAAGTGTTTTTTTAATAAATAAAAAAGTAAACAAAAGAAAAATTTTACTTTGTGTGTAATTAAATTTTTTATTTTAAATAATATTAAATTTGATATTAAATTTTATATTAAATAAACTTTTCCTTAAAAAGTCTTTTGTACATTATTGAGCATTAATAGTTGGACTTATCTAAATATTACTACCATAATTAATGTTTTATTAATATTCTATAAATATTTTGAAATAGTATTGGATAATGCTTTTATTATTTTTTTAATTCAATAAATTTTATTTTATTTAATATTTAAATAAATCTTTTATGGAATATAAAAATATTTACAACTAAAAATTAAATATTAAAATATTAAGTATATAAATAGTTTCTGTGTTATATATATATAATGGAATAATAAGTAGGTATCTTCCTCTATTCCCATTCCCCTTCTCTTTTTAAAAAAATTCAATATAAGTATTGTTATTTTTATTTATATATTTATTTTTATTTTTCATAATTTAATTCTCCTCCATTGATTAGAAGACTAAACAAGTGGGATGAATAAAAATAATTATATATTATTTGTATAATATTTTTTTATTATCTCTTTTTTTTTTTTTTATTTTCTCCAACGTGTTTTTTTTTTTTTTTTTTTTTTTTTTTTTTTTTTTAGCTTTTCTCTCTCAAATGATTTTTTATCTCTATTCTATTACTTTTTATTATTATTTTTTAAACTACCATCATAATCATGAAAAAAATGAATTTCACCACTACTATTCTTAAATAAATTTCCAATATCAGTATTACTTTTACATTGTTTCGAGAAAGATAAAATGGAACATTTCAAGGAATTGTTTTTAATTTTATATGTATAGGAGGTGGATTTTTAAATATTGGTATAATAGCACGATTCAAAGATTTCAGTATATTTGGTTTTTTCTTCAGCACAGAAAAAGAGATTTCCTTCCTAGCGGAAGGAAATCTCTTATCAACAAGACAATATTGATCACTTTCACAGTTTTTTCCTTAATTAATAAAGTAATTTAAACTATCATATGAAGAATCTGCTGTAATTTCTGGAGGTGTTGTATGTACTGTAGACCCTTCAATAGAAATATCCTTATCGATATACATATATTCAACTGATGATTCTGCACAATCACCATCTTCGAAAGTATGATATTAATTTATTATTGACACAGAATTTAATATCCTTCTCTTTGTAATGTCTCTATTGCTATTGATTTATATCAGTAATCTTTATTAAACTATAGAAATTATTACTATTAATCCTTTTTTTTTTTTTGAATATACTAGTTCTGTAGTATTTAAAAAGTATAATATATTTAGTAAGATTTTAAATAATCTTATTAATATTAAAAAATTTGAAATACAAAAGTAAAATAAATTTATATATATTCCATCTATAATATATAATCTTTTTATTATATTATTTATATATAATACATTATTATTAAATTAATGAATTAATTTTTTCTTTAGACGATGTTAAATCTTATATTACTGGATTTTGACAATATTTATAAAAATTTCATCTATTATATTATTGATTTAGGTAATAAAAAAAATAATAAAATAATAAAATATAGTCTAAATCTATTTATTTATTTATTTATTAAACATGTTATAAATAAATTTATTTTTAGTTTTATTTTTTTTTTCATAATTATGTTTTTTTTTTTAATTAAAAGTTATTATATGTGCACTAGTCCCGAGTACTATCCACCAGAATAAAAATTGAAAAAGACAACTTTATATAAATAAACTTTATATTAATATAGAATTATAAAATTATTGATAATTTGTTCAAAAAATATAAAAAAAATAAATTGCTCATGGCGGGGGTCGAACCCGCGATCTTCGCGTGGCATAAGAGGATCACTCTTATAAGCACGACGCCTTAAACCTCTAGGCTACACGAGCTTATCGAATTTAATTGATACGGTACCACACTAAAAACATTGTTAGGAATAGTTTTAGAAATTAGTTAAAGTAATAAATTAAAAATTAATAATGATTGGTAGATAATTAAATAAGACTAAATAGTTAGATACATATTTTGATAATTCATTAATAATTAAACGAGGAGTTCTTTGTTATAATATAGGAAATATATAATAAAGATACTTCAAAATAACAGGTTTTTTAGTAGAAAATATAATAGTTTATAGAGTATTAAATATTAATTATTAAGTGTATAATTAGATAGTTAGTGAGAAAGATAATAATAAATATATAACTTGTATTTTTATATTTTTGTAAACATTGAGAATAATGTAATAAAAATAAATAAAGAAATAAGAATAAATAAATAAAGACAAATCTTTACATTTAAATTATATATTTATATTTATACATTATGTGTTATTATTATATTTATTAGAATATATTATTTTGTTAATAATTCCCTTCTGACAACGTCCAAACAAATAAAATTATTTAGATACAACTTTAAATATAAAAGATACGTATCATAATTGATAAAGAATGAAGTAATAAATTGATTCTTATTAAAAACCTTTTAATATAGTCAAGGTGATTTTTAAAATATTAATAAATTTATGTATTCTTTACATTAATAATTTTACTATATTATTTGATCTGAAAATTTAAGTTTATACATAAAATTTAATTTAAATTTATGTTCATTCCTTATAAAGGTAAATTAAATTTATGAGAGTTTAGCAATAACATAGTACTAATTACTTTTAGTATTATTTTTCTAAATAAGGAATAATTCCTGTATATAAACAACTTAAATAACTTTATCAATATTTCTGTCTTTCGAATTAAGAAATAATTGAAATGAAAGAAATAAATAAAATAAAATTTTCTGTATCTAAAATTATAAAAGATTTTTCATATATTAATAAATGTATTTTATTTTCTATTATGTCATTCAAATTAATATATAAGATTACATATTAAATTAGTATCAAAATTAAGTTAAAGTATTCAATTTTATTGTAATACTGCTTCTCTTTTTATTGTTTAATTCTTATCTATAATGCATCTTTTATATTATAGATTTATTTTGGTTAATTTGAATATTAGGAAATAATAAAATTTCTATTTATTACAATAAGGAAATAATCAATAAGATTTAAAAATCTATTGTTTTTCCATCTCTTCAACTACTTCCAGAGGCTTTGCTACTTTTATATCTTCAAAAAGATATAAATTGACTACCTTGGAAACCCTTTTTAGGGGAGAGAAAAAAAAAAATAAATAAATAAAAATAAATAAAAATAATAATAAAAATAAAATAAAAATAAAATAAATAAATAAAAATAATAATAAAAATAAAATAAAAATAAAATAAATAAATAAAAATAATAATAAAAATAAAATTAAAATAAAATAAATAAATAAAAATAATAATAAAAATAAAATAAAAATTAAAATAAAAATATAATAAATAAATAAAAATTATTGTGAAAGAATAAAATTTTTTTTTTTGTGTTTTAATATTATATAATTTTTTTTTTGAATTCCTCGAACCATAACATAATTGGTAAAGAATGAATTAATAACCTTTATTTTATTATTAATAATTCTTTACTAAATTGTACTTTCCTATATTCTTGATAACCTAAACTTAATAATAAAATTTAATTTATTTTGATATAAATTAATTTTAACTTGTAAATAATGTAAATAAATTTTAATTAATTATTTTATTGTTATATTATTAAATATATGTATATTAAAATACAATTGTAAATATTAAAATTATACTTTTAAGATACTAAACTATTAAAACTATTAATTAAATATTATTATAAAAATTATTATAAAATTTTTAAAATTATTAATTAAATATTATTCTAAAAATTATTATAAATTATTAATATTATAAAATTATTAAAATTATTAAATATTATTATAAAAATTTATATATTATAACTATTAAATATTATTATAAAATTATTAAGATTATTAATTAAATTTATTATTAAAAATTATTATTAAAAATTTTTACTTATTATAAAAATTATTATTTAAATATTATCAAATTTATTAATTAAATATTATAAAAATTTTATTTTATTTTGAAAATAATTACAAGTATTATTTAAAATAATTAAAGATTATTAAATTTATTATATTAATCTTTAAAAACAATTTATTTAACTTAAAAATATCAAAGAAAATAGTAAAAACTATTTTCTATATATTTATTTTATAATTATTTTTAATTAAATTATATTTGAATATTATATTATTATATTTATAAAAATTAAAACAAAAATGAATTATTGATATAAAATTAATTCAATAATTCTATAAAATTACTTAAATTATAAACAATTAATTATACTTTAAATTTATAAAAAAATATAAATATTGTAACAATTTCTTAAAAATTAAATATGTGTACTTTAAATAATAAAATTTTATATTAATAAAAAAAATAAATAACTTTTAATAAAAAATTATATTTTTTTTTTATTTAAAATCAAAGCAGGGTAATACCCGTCCCCCCCTGCTTGATTTTAAATATCTAAGTGTCAACCCAGAGTCTACCATAATTGATACGGGGTGTCACTAAATACCTTGTATTTCCTATTAAATACTCTTAATAATAATAAAATAAAATTATTATTAAATATTCTTATTAAAATCTTTTATTAATATCAAATATAATAAAAATTATTATTAAATATTCTTATAAATTTCTTTTATTAATATTAAATATAATAAAAATTATTATTAAATATTCTTATTAAAATCTTTTATTAATATCAAATATAATAAAAATTATTAAATATTCTAATAAAAATCTTTTATTAATATTAAATATAATAAAAATTATTATTAAATATTCTTATTAAAATCTTTTATTAATATCAAATATAATAAAAATTATTAAATATTCTTATTAAAATCTTTTATTAATATTAAATATAATAAAAATTATTAAATATTCTAATAAAAATCTTTTATTAATATTAAATATAATAAAAATTATTATTAAATATTCTTATTAAAATCTTTTATAATAAAAATTATTATTAAATATTCTTATAAAATTCTTTTATTAATATCAAATATAATAAAAATTATTAAATATTCTAATAAAAATCTTTTATTAATATTAAATATAATAAAAATTATTATTAAATATTCTTATTAAAATCTTTTATAATAAAAATTATTATTAAATATTCTTATAAAATTCTTTATTAATATTAAATATAATAAAAATTATTATTAAATATTCTTATTAAAATCTTTTATTAATATTAAATATAATAAAAATTATTATTAAATATTCTTATTAAAATCTTTTATTAATATCAAATATAATAAAAATTATTATTAAATATTCTAATAAAAATCTTTTATTAATATTAAATATAATAAAAATTATTATTAAATATTCTTATTAAAAATTATATAATATTTAAATCATTATTAATTCTTATTTTTATATTAAGAATAATAAAAACCTATTTCAATAAATATTTGATATAAAATACAGAATTATAAGTTTCTGTATAATATTTTCTAAACCTTTGAAATAAACTAAAAATAAATCAAAAATCAAAAATAAATTAAATCTTTATTAAAAATAAAAATGAACTAAAATACAGAATTTCAATAATAAAAAAATGATCTAAAATATAGAAAATATCAATTCTGTATAATTCTCTCTCTGAATAACAATATCAAGAAGAAACTACCGCCCGGAATGCCCTTCGTGATACAAGCTCCAAATTAATTTTTTATATTTTAATTTAATAAATGTTATTTTTTTTTTTTAAAAAAATAATTTAAAATAATAGTTAAAAATTAAAATAAAATAGTTATAATAGTTTTTTTTTATAAAGAATATATTAATAATAAATAAAATGTATTAAAATAAAAGTATAAAAAGAAGAATAAATTTCTTTCTTTTTAATACTGGGAACAAATAATTTTAATTTTAAATTTAAATAAAGAATATTTTAAAATTTAATTTTTTTTTTTTTCTTGTTTCCAAACTTATTTTTATAGTTATGTTTTAATATTTATTTTTTTTTGTTTTGAATATCTTAGTGTTTCAACCCCAGCCCGTATCATAAAAATTTGGTGGAGAATCCGGGCGCCTGAAACACATTATAAGATGAAAAGAAACCTTAGAATAAATATTAAACATATAATTTTTTTTATTTAAACTTATTATTTTGTTATAGGGAATATAAAATTTATAAAACTTTAATTTTTTTTTTTGGAAAAATTATTTAATTTTTTTACTTAGTTACACAAATTTTATACAAAAAAAAAAAAAAAAAAAAAAAAAAATTTTTTTTGTGAAACTTAATTCGTAAATTTTATTTGTTATAATAAAACATTTATTTTTACTTATAATAATAATAAAAATAATAATAATAAAAAAAAAAAAAAAAAAAAATATATATATATATATATATATATTATTTATATATAATAATTCAAAAAAAAAAAAAAAAAATTACATTTTAGAAGAGCACTTCCGCTCAATTCTTATTTATTATTAAAATAATTACTTCCATCAAGAGAGTTTGTTCTATCTGGAAAGTCTATCAAGAGGATTTTTCAAGATATTGAAAAACTTGGAATAATTAGTTTTATTCAACAATAATAAATAAGTTTTATAATTATTAATTTTAAATTTTTATTTTCTTAACAGTACCTACCATCAGGGAGAGCGGCTGTTAGATGAAAAACTCTATAGCTAAAGGCTCATCGATTGGGATAGGTGAATTAAGTAATTCCGTATTATTAATTAAATAAAAATTATTATTATTAATTATTTCTAAAATCAGCATCGTTTTCCGGGAATATACAATATATGGTAATTTATTAGTGGCTTGATTAAATTCAGGTATAATAAATTATTAAAATAACTTTTTATTAGAGAGTAGATAAGAGCGTTTACTTGTATAAGCGGGGGAGTAGAGCGCTATTTAATAAGGTTTCAATATCAGACCTTTAATTGAAAAATCCATAAAGCCCTTGTTTCAATAGGCAGGAACAGTTAAAGGTTACTTGGAACTGACGGTTAAATAGTGGAGGTCGAAAGACGCAGAGTAAATGCTTGCGGGAATCGAAAATAATAATAAAGTTATAACATATATTTGATTGTCCCTTATTAAAATATATACAAAAAAAAAATATACTAATTTATATAATAATAATTCTACTAACAAGCCTTTTCTATCGCTAAAAACTATTCTTCATTTGGAATTTGTTCTAAAAAAAAAAAAAAAAAATTTCTTCATTAATATTTGTCTTCCTTTTTAATAAGATTTACTTCATCATTTTTTTTAAAATCCATATAAAAAAAAATATCTTTTATAATAATTATTTTCCTTTTAATAGGATTTACTTTATCATTTATTTTTTTGTTAAAATCTAAAAAAAAAAAAAAAAAAAAAAAAAAAAAAAATAAATTTCTATATATATACTTATAAATAAATTTCCTGTAAAACACAATTTTTAAATAATATTAAATAAAAAAAAAAAAAAAAAAAAAAATTTATATCTTCGTTTCTATAAAAGAAATTTTGTGTTCTTTATTGTTCTTTATTAATAAAAGAAAATATATAAATATATTTTCTCCATAATATTTATCTTTCCTTTTTTTTAAAAAAAAAAAAAAAAAAAAAAAAAAAAAAAAAAAGGATTTTCTTTATCATTATTTTTTTGTTAAAATCTATATATATATATAAATATTAGAAAATAAATTTCTTTATAAAACTATATTTTAAATAAAATAAATAAAATAAATATATATATATATATATCCATATAAAAAAAAAAAAAAAAATTTTTTTATATTCGTTTCTATTTAAGCAATTTTGTGTTCTTTTGTGTTCTTTCTTTAAAAAAAAAAAAAAAAAAAAAAAAAAAAAAAAAAAAAAAAAAAAATGAAGATTAGCGAAATAGCTAAATTATTGCCACGACTTGGTAGTTTCGATAGGGACATAGAATCATGGGCTGAAGAGTTTAATAGGGTAATGGAACTCTCAGATATTGATGACCCTAGAAAAATGTTTGCTTGGGCAAAAGAATGTGTTCCTGGACGATTAAAAGGAGTAATTGAAGATCTTAAAGAAGAAGATGAAGAGGCTGAAATGATCATATATCCAAGTATTACGGATATTAAAACTGCCATTGAAAAATTTTTAGATATTACTCCTCAAGAAAAATGCTTTAACCTAAAATCACTCAAAATACAAAAGGGTGAATCAATTAAAGACTTTAACTGGAGATACGGTAAATTGTACGGATCACTCACTCCAGAAAGTCAAGCATTTATTACTATTAATGATTACACGGATTCATTATTAAGTCGTCCATATGCTAGAAAGGAAGTAATAACTTCTCAACCAGCTAATTTAGAAGAAGCATTTAAAATAGCTGAACTTGCAGAGACTGCTTCTGAAATGCCCAATAGAAATAGAAATGTCGTTATGTTTACCAATACTTATGGAGATCTAAATTCTATTTTTCCAAATAATTATAGTAATAATTATAATAATAGAAATTATGACAATCCTAATAATTATGAATACAATAATTATCGCTCTAATTATAATAATTATAACTATAATAATTATAATAATTATAATAAAAATAATGGTTATAATCATTCAAATAATTATAATAATAATTATCGAAATTCTTATAATAATAATTATAATAACTCTATTAATAACAGAAATATAAATCATTTCCGAAATGGTTATAATAGTGGTAATAATTATAATAACAATAATCCAAATTTTAACAACATGAATAATAATTTTAGCAATAATAAAGTACCCGGAATTAAAAATAATTTAAGAAATCAAAATTTTATGTCTAATAATATTAATCTAAATTGTTTTAAATGTCATCAACCTGGTCATAGGATGAAAGATTGTCCTTATACTTATCAAGAACTAGCTGATATGGAAGCTACTGGAAGACTTAATAACAATAATCTCTACATTACAAATAACAGCAATACAAACAGAAATCATAACCTAAACAATAATAATAACTATGATGGTAATTATAATATTAGTAATTTAAATAGAAACTCTAATATTAATACTAATAATGTAAATAATTATAACTCAAATGGAAACTTTAATGTTAATACTAATTATAATAATACTAGTTATAACAGTTCAAATCCTAATCATAATAACATAGATCCTATTAATAATAACCAAAATTTCTTTAATAACAATAATCAACCTTTAAACTTCTAAATGGGAGAAGGAATACTCTCATAAATCAAACCAATACAACTCTTTTAACTAATTCACTTACTGGAACTAAAGAATCTTCGAATATAGAAGATAATAAAGAAATAGCCATTGTAGCTGAAAGAAGAAGTAGAAAAACTAATGAAAATAAACCATATAAGAAAGCAACTAAGAAAAGTTTAAAAGAAAATCCTCAACCAATTAAAGTTCCATCAAATAATCAGGAACAAATGGAAATGGAACCAGAAAGTGAAACTAATAGTAATAATAAAGGAAATGAAAATCAAAAAGAAACAGAAGCGTTAAATCATCTTGATCAATCTTTTATAAATGAACCCTCAATTGAAGAAGCAAAAAGAAGAAACAAGAAAGAAAGAGCAAAAGAAATAAAAGAATTAGCTAAAGAAATACAACTTTCAAGTGAAAAAAAAGTAGAAAAATCCAATAAGGAAAATATTACAAAAAAATTAAAAATAACAGGAAATCAAGATAATTATAATATAGTGGACGATATTGGAAATAAGTTCGCTAATATTACCATCGGACAGTTGCTCAATATCAATCCTAAATTGAGAACTGAATTATCTAAAGCCTTAAAGTTTACAACAATTATAGAAGATGAAGAAACAATCTTATCAACAATTAAGAAAGATAAGATTGTAAAAACAAAATGTAAGGTAGAAAACGTAGAAACTACAGTATATTTAGATTCCTGTTCTTCTATTAATATGATCACCAAAACCTTCATGATAAATAATAAAATTCCATTTAAACCAATTTCTGCTATTAAAGAAACTTTATTTCAAGCTTGTACTAATACCACGCTCATCTCAAAATTATATGAAATAGAAATAACAATTGGAAATATTACTTCTAAGGAAATCTTTAGATTGGTTGAAAAAGATGATATTTTCCAAGTATTAATTGGTGTGGATGCGCTAGCTAGAATGAAGATTATTATGGACTTCTCTGATCACACCTTGTATCAAAAAACAGATGAGATACGAAAGATAGGAAGTTTTGAAAGTGTGACGGAAATAGAAGATGAAGAAGATGATATTAAAGATGAATTCGAAGAAGAATTGAATAAAGACGTGCTAGTTGATTATTTATAAACCACCGAAGATAAATATATTCAAATTTTATATGAAGAAAATAATGATAATAATGATATTGATAATTCCTTTGGAAATCATAATGATAAAGATGGAAATAATTTTTGCAATATAAATAATAATGATAATTATTTAAAGAATGTATTTGGATGTAAAATTAATAATGATAAAAGTTCTAAAATTTATAATAATAATTGTTCTTCTAATAAAGATATTAATAATAATAATACTAACAAAAATTTTAATACTATAAATAATCATGATAATCCAAATGAAATTAATATCGATAATAATAATAATATCGAAAATTTTTCTAATAAAAATTTTCCTAGTAAAAATCTATCTAATAAAAATTTTAATAATAAAAATTTTTCTAATAAAATTTTTAATAATAGAATTAATAATATTTTTGAAAAACCTATTAATAAAAATAATATCAATAATTCGAATAGTATTAATAATAAAAATTGTTCTTCTGAAAATTTTAATAATAAAAATAATATTAATAATTTCTCTAAAAATTTATATGATGTTAATAATACTGATAATATTTCTAAAGATTTAGATAATATTAATAATATTTATGAAAACTTAAATAGCATTAATAATACTAATAATCCTTATAATATTTTTGGAAATAAAAATAATATTAATAATTTTTCTGAAATTTTTAATAAAAATAATATTAATAATCTTTCTGAAAACCTTAATAAAAATAATATTAATAATCTTTCTGAAAACCTTAATAAAAATAATATTAATACTGATAATTTTTGTAATGATAATAATGATAATATAGTTTCTAAAGATGTTGATAATACTATTAGTGATAAAAATTTTTCCACAATTTTTAATGAAGATGTTAATAATAAAAATTCTTTCGAAATTAATCATCATGTTAAAGATATTAATGATTTCGTTATAAGTGGTAACAAAAAAGATAATAAAAATTCTTTACAAAATAATTATTCTTTATTAACAAAAATAAATGAAATTAATGATAAAAAGAATTATGAAAACAGTGTAATCAAAAATATTGATATTTCTATTGAAAATACAGTTAAGAATTTTAAAAATGTAAAGGAAATAACTATTCATGAAATTGCGGCGAAAGCACCAACAAAAATTAGAAACAAACTAAAGTTTTTATTATTAAATAATATAAATGTATTGGCACTTGATACAGATGATTTAGGTAAATCGAAATTACTAAGTCATAAAATAAAAATCATAAGTGGTCGAATGCCAATTAAACATAGAATGTATCGAGTAGCAAATAAGAAGCAAATGAATATACTAAGAGAAGAAATAAGTAAATTATTAAGAAATGGATTGATAGAACCTTCAAAATCATCATGGTCGTTCCCAGTTATTCTCGTTCCTAAAAAGAATGGTAAATGGAGAATGGTAGTGGATTATAGAAAATTAAATGATATTACTATTAAAGACGCATATCCTTTACCTTATATAGAAGAAATATTATTTTCTATAGGCAATAAAGTTAAGTACTTAACAACGCTTGACTTATTTTCTGGTTTCCATCAGATTCCTATGGAAAAAGAAGACAGAGATAAAACTTGCTTTACAACAATGTTTGGAAATTATAATTACAAAGTTATGCCATTCGGACTTTGTAATGCTCCTGCAACTTTCCAACGTGAAATGAACAGAATATTCTTGCCTTTAATTGGTAAATGTATGTTCATTTATATGGATGATTTAGTAATATTTTCTGATACCTTAGAACAACACATATTGGATCTACAAAAAGTTTTTGATATTATTAAAGAAAATGGTCTAAAGGCTAATTTATCAAAATGCCATTTTATTAAACAAGAAGTTGAAGTATTAGGCCATATTTTATCCACAGAAGGTATAAAGCCAGTACCCAAAAAGGTAGATGTAATATCCAAATGGGAATCACCTAAAAATATTACTCAATTAAGATCTTTCTTAGGTGCAATTGGATATTATAGAAAATTTATTAAAGATTTTGCTATAATTGCTCAACCATTATTTAAACTATTAAAGAAAAATATAAAATATATCTGGGATGATATAACTGAAGAAAGATTTAAAATTCTTAAGGAAAAACTTATTGAAGCTCCTATTCTTAAATATCCAGATTATGATAAACAATTTTTAATTAGAACGGATGCTTCATTAGATGGAATAGGTGGTGTATTAATGCAGAAAGATAAAGATAACATCGAACACCCAATTCAATACATTAGTAGATCTTTAAAACCTACTGAAATAAATTATAGTATTACTGATTTAGAAGGCACAGCTGCTTACTATTGTTGTTTAAAATTTAAACCATATTTTAGTGGTAATAAATATGATACTATCTTATATACTGATCATAAACCTTTAATAGGCTTATTTAATAATAAAGAACCAAATAATGCTCGTCAAGCTAGATGGGTTATAACTTTTAGTATGTTAAAAATTGTAGTTAAATATGAACAAGGAAAGAAAAATGTTATTGCTGATGCACTTTCTCGATTAATTCCTGACTCTAAAAATATTAATAAAGAAATTAAAAATAATACTTTGTTTATTCATTTGAATAATAATGAAAATATTAATTACGATTCTATTGAAAATATAAATAGAATGAATAATACAAATAAAAATGATTATCCTTTAAATAATATTTCTGAAGAAAATAATTACGTTAATTTTAATAAAAATAATTTAGATAATAATATAATTAATTCTTTAAATAAATTAAATAATAATAATAATAATAATAATTATATTTTTAAAAATTTAAATAATTCCAGTGTTAATAGTTATTATGAAAAATTTAATAATAATAATAATAATAATAATGACAAAAATTTTTATTTAGAAAATTTTGATAATAATTGTAATAATAGTAGTAACGATATTAAAAAATTTTCAAAGGAATTTTGTAACCTTAATCAAAATAATATTAAAAATTTTTCTGAAAAACTTAATTATAACAATATTAATAAAAATTGTATTAAAAATTTTTATGAAAATAATTTTGATAAAAATCCTTTAATTAATATTTCTGAAAATTCTTATAATAAAAATCTTAATATATGTAATTCTAAAATTAATGATAACTATAATGAAAATAATATTAATTTAAATAAAAGTAAAGATAATAATAATTTGGAAAATTATTATATTTTAAATAAAGATTCTATTGAAAATAATTTTAATGAAAATGAAATAATTTTTGTTACAACTAATGATGACAGTAATAATACTGAAGTTGAAGAATTAAATAATAGTATTGCTATTAAAGAATATTTGAAAAAGAAAATAATTATTATAGATAATATTAAATATTTTAAAGACGGAGAAAATATTCGTAAATTTGTCGAAAACAAAGAAGAGAAAATAGAACTATTATTAGCTGCGCATAGTGTTGGACATGAAGGCTATTATAAAACATACGATAGACTTAAAAGGAAATATTATTGGGAAAACATGTCCAAAGATGTAGAATTACTTGTTAAAACTTGCCATGATTGTCAAATGAACAGACCACAACCAATTAATAGAGGTACTGAATCATTTGCTACTAAACCAGGTTTACCCTTTACTCGAGTTGGTTTAGACATTATAGGACCCTTACCTATCACTAAATCAAATAATAAATACATAATTGTTTTAGTTGATTATTTTACAAAATGGGTAGAAGCCGAACCATTTCCTACAATTGAATCTAAAGACGTTATTAAGTTTCTTACTAATGTATTTTCTCGACATGGCATTCCTGAAATTTTAATCACTGATAATGGTCCGCAATTTACTTCCAATGCTACAAAAGGATTTTTAGATTTATATAATGTTTATGTTCATTACATCAGTACTTACCATCCTGAAAGTAATGGCCAAGTTGAAAATAGAAATAGAGAAATTATAAAATATATTAGACTACTTGGAGGAACAGAAAAGAATTGGGATGAAATTCTTCCAGTTGCTTTATGGGCCTTAAGAACTAGCAAAAGTGAAGTTACAAAATTTTCTAGTTTTGAACTCTTATATGGTAGAACTGATCTACAACCATTCGAATTAACAATTGCATATAATGATAGAAATATAAATGAAACCTTTGATGAATATTTAATTAGAAAATTTACAACTCATCATAAATGGATTATGGAAGCCACTGCTAATATTGATAATGCTAATAAATTATGGGAAAATAGAAGAAAACAACAAAAATCTATGAATACTGTTTTTGAACCAGGGGACTTAGTTTTAGTTAGAAATTTCTCAAGAAGAAAGTTAGACCCCTTTTACACTGGTCCTTTTAGAATTGTTCAAATGAATTATAATACCGCTTGTATTTGTGATATTTACACTGGTGAAATAGCTGACAGAAATGTACACCAGAAAAATCTTGTTCATTATTATACTTGGTATAATCAGACTTCAGGGGACGAAGTCTCATCTTAAGCGGGGAGATTATGATACGGGGTGTCACTAAATACCTTGTATTTCCTATTAAATACTCTTAATAATAATAAAATAAAATTATTATTAAATATTCTTATTAAAATCTTTTATTAATATCAAATATAATAAAAATTATTATTAAATATTCTTATAAAATTCTTTTATTAATATTAAATATAATAAAAATTATTATTAAATATTCTTATAAAATCTTTTATTAATATTAAATATAATAAAAATTATTATTAAATATTCTTATTAAATATTCTTTTATTAATATCAAATCTAATAAAAATTATTATTAAATATTCTTATAAAATTCTTTTATTAATATCAAATCTAATAAAAATTATTATTAAATATTCTTATTAAATATTCTTTTATTAATATTAAATATAATAAAAATTATTATTAAATATTCTTATTAAAATCTTTTATAATAAAAATTATTATTAAATATTCTTATTAAATATTCTTTTATTAATATTAAATATAATAAAAATTATTATTAAATATTCTTATTAAAATCTTTTATAATAAAAATTATTATTAAATATTCTTATAAAATTCTTTTATTAATATCAAATCTAATAAAAAATTATTATTAAATATTCTTATTAAAATCTTTTATTAATATCAAATATAATAAAAATTATTATTAAATCTTCTTATTAAAATCTTTTATAATAAAAATTATTATTAAATATTCTTATAAAATTCTTTTATTAATATTAAATATAATAAAAATTATTATTAAATATTCTTATTAAAATCTTTTATTAATATCAAATCTAATAAAAATAATTATTAAATATTTTATTAATATTAAATATAATAAAAATTATTACTAAATATTCTTATTAAAAATTATATAATATTTAAATCATTACTAATTTTTATTTTTATATTAAGAATAATAAAAACCTATTTCAATAAATATTTGATGTAAAATACAGAATTATAAGTTTCTGTATAATATTTTCTAAAACCTTTGAAATAAACTAAAAATAAAACAAAAATTAAAAATAAATTAAATCTTTATTAAAATAAAAATGAACTAAAATACAGAAGAATTCCAATAATAAAAATGATCTAAAATATAGAAAATATCAATTCTGTATAATTCTCTCTCTGAATAACAATATCAAGAAGAAGCTACCGCCCGGAATGCCCTTCGTGATACAAGCTCCAAATTAATTTTTTATATTTTAATTTAATAAATGTTATTTTTTTTTTTAAAAAATAATTTAAAATAATAGTTAAAAATTAAAATAAAATAGTTATAATAGTTTTTTTTATAAAGAATATATTAATAATAAATAAAATGTATTAAAATAAAAGTATAAAAAGAAGAATAAATTTCTTTCTTTTTAATACTTGGAACAAATAATTTTAATTTTAAATTTAAATAAAGAATATTTTAAAATTTAATTTTTTTTTCTTGTTTCCAAACTTATTTTTATAGTTATGTTTTAATATTTATTTTTTTTTGTTTTGAATATCTTAGTGTTTCAACCCCAGCCCGTATCATAATTGATACGTGACCACTATAAAAATGGTATTTAGGTAGATTCTTTAGGTTAAAGAAATACTTAAATATTATTGGTCAATAATAATTTTATAATAATATATATAATTTTATAACAATATATAATTTTATAATAATAATTATTAAACGGAGAATTCTTTTATTTATAAGTATATACTTATGATAAATTAATTCACATAAATAGCTATTTTTATATTTTATTTTAGTATAGTTAAAAGAGATATTATATATATTTGAGATAATTAATTATAATATTTATATAAAAGAGTAGTAATAATAATAATTGATGTAATAATTAATAATTAATAATAAATAAAGAGTACATTAAAAAGATATATTTATTACTTTATTTTGTATTATTGTATGTGTTATTTCTATTTAATATTAGAATATATTATTTTGTCATAATTCCTTATTGTCATTGCCCATAAATAAATATTAATTTAGATACATAAAAAAAATATCGTATCATAATTTGTGTAAGAAATATAGAAATATTTTCTATATTTCTTAGTCTAAATATAAATTTTATTAATTACAAATTAATCTAAATATAAATTTTATTAATTAAAAAATTAAAATACGTAAATATAATAATATTAAATATTAAAAAATAATAATAGAATTTTCACAAATACAATTATGTTTAAAATTTAAAATTCTTCTAAATAATTTCCACAATAATATTAAATAATAAATAAATTAAAATTAATATTTAATATTCTAAAATTATTTTCACAATAATATTAAATAATAATTAAATTAAATTAAATAATAAATTTCTTTGAAATAATTCGTTCTAATTTAATACAATTAAGAAAATCTTCAGGTTTTTCTGCTAGTCTTTTCCTGAAGATACAATAGCT
Source organism: Neocallimastix lanati (nom. inval.) (assembly GCA_016946835.1). Taxonomy (NCBI): domain Eukaryota; kingdom Fungi; phylum Neocallimastigomycota; class Neocallimastigomycetes; order Neocallimastigales; family Neocallimastigaceae; genus Neocallimastix; species Neocallimastix lanati (nom. inval.). Next base: position 665,734 of record JACVTC010000075.1, on the reverse strand, counting down.
GACTAGCAAACAATAGCTTAATTAAGAAATAATTAATATATTATATTAAATAATTATTAATTAAATAAACACATGAAAAAATAATAATAATAATTAATTAATTAAACAGACACATGATAAAAAAAATAATAATAATAAATAAATATAAAATAAGATTAATTAATAAATAAAAAAGTATAAAATAACGATTGATTTCTGTTTTTTCAGAAATTAAGAGTTATTATTATTAAAAATATTAATAAAGATAAATATTAAAAATAATAATAACCTAAAATTTAAAGTTTAAATTTTTTTTTAATAAAATTTTGTGTTTTAAAAACTTATTTTTATATACGAGTCTTCTACTTTTTCTAATTTTCGTCTATTTAAATATAAGTATTTTTCTTTATTTTTTTTTTAATAATAAACTCAATCAATATAAAAAATAAACTCTTATAAAAAATTTCTTTTTATTAGAGTTTCTTACAATTTGATACGGTACGAAAATACCACTATAATAAATTTATATCTAAAAAAAAAAAAAAAAAAAAATTTAACAGGTTAATAATAATTTATATAATGATTGCAAGTTACTTTAATGTAACAAAACTTAATTCGATGAAGTTTTTACAAAACTCATCTAATATGAATCTCGAAACTACAAAGTGAAAATAATATAAAAATTAGAGCTAATCTATAAAACGGATTAAAATTGAAAGTAATGTAAAACCCAATATATAAGAGATATTCACACAAATTGAGATGGTATAATATCATCCTTCAAGAGAAAGATTTCCATCATACAAATGGTAATATATAAACCATATATTGTAAGAGATGTTTTAGAAACATCTAATATTAATGGTGTAATAATATTAAATACTTAGTTTTAGGGGGAAATTATTTGATTACAAATATAATTAAGAAATTATTTTAACAATATTTAAATTGAATTAAAGAAATTAATAAAATGTAAAAATATTTTATTCATGTAAAATTAAAGGATTATTTTAGAATAGAAATAATTAATAGCTTAATAATATCAAGTTAATATTATATACTAGAAAAACTTTATATTCACATATTCACCAGTAAACCAATTTATTCATTATAGAATAACTAGGTTTAAGGGGGAATGTTACAATATGTGAATTTATATATTAAATGAATCTAGAATAATAATAATATAAATTTTAATATAAACGTAATATAATGTAATTAATTAAAAGTAATCTAGAACAAGCCACATTTTTAGTATAAATAGATGTAAATTTCATTATGTAGAACATAGCTAATAACATATTCATATTTATCATAAATAACTCTCATTAATAAAACTTCATATAAAATAACAAAATTTAAAATAAATAAAAAAAATATTAGTAAAGATAGTAAAAATAATATATAAATTGAACCAATAGGATTTAATAAAAATAAATATATAAATATGAAAGAAAAATGATTTTTTTTAGACAGACGTAGTTTAATTAGATTAGAATTAGGAATTTATAAATCTAAGTTAGGAATACTTAGAAAATAATTATTTTAGTTAAATTTAAAATAAATACTTATTAAAGTTAAGGTTTAATTATTCAAGGGAATAGATTAAAATAACTAATAAGTATTTAAAAATAATTAATGTAAAAAAAAATATATTTATATATTTTAATAAAACAAAACGACAACAAATATTCTTTTATCTTTTTGTGTGATAATTATTATAATTCTTTTATTAGAATATATAATTTTATAATAAAACTTGCATTCACGAACCACCCGATACAATATAAAATTTATTCGTATCATAATTGTGTAAGAATCTATAATTATTTGTTAACAAATAATTATATTTTCTTAGTTAAGTTATTATAACTATAACTTTATTTAATTAAATATAATATTTATTAAATCTATTTAATTTTAAATATTCATTAATTTTAACAAAATTTATTTATTTAATTTTAAATAATATATTTACAATATGTTAAATTCTCTACTGTAACTAATGTATTCTGTATTGTATTGTATTCTGTATTTTATAATGTATTCTGTATTTTATTAACTATTTAATTTTATATTTTTAATATAAGGATAAATTATATGATCGAAATATCTTTTATTATTTTATTCTTTTATTTTCGATCATTAGATTAGATTGGAAAATCGGTTAATTAAGATTTTTTCCAATTACTTTTTAGAAGTAATCGGTTTTACTTAATTAATGCGATGATCGATATGGATAGAATATCGATCGAAAACTTAACTAGGTTTTTCTATCTAATCTTTTCCTAGATAAAAGATTTGATAAGATTAGAAAACCCTTTCTTATTTAACCTTATTTTCATAAAAAAATATAAATAAGGCTCTTGAGTTCTCTTTGAGAAATCAAGAGTTATTATTATAAAAAACATAGTTATAATAGTAACAATTTTATATTTTTAACTTTAATAAATTAATAAAAATATTTTATTCAAAAACATATTTTTAAAATCAAATTTATACAAACAATTCTTCTTTTACTTTTTGTGTTATTATTATAATTAATTTTATAATAAACTCTAAAGGTAAAAAAAATTTATTTTATTTTATTTTTTCAACTTAATGAATTAGTCGTTAAGTTGTAGTTAATAATTCTATTTTGAGTTAGTTATTAATAGAATTATTACAAATTGATCCGGAACTAGCTTATTTACTTCAAATAAGCATATATAAAAATGATAAAAAGAAAAAAATATAAAATGTTTATAATAATGAAATTATTTAAAATTAAAATAGTTATAATAAAAAAAAAATTATTTATAATAAAATTATTTATAATAAAAATAATTATCTATAAATTGTTTTTAATAAAATAAATACAGAAATATTTAATTCTGTATAAAATTAAATCGATTGACAATACTAACTATTATATTTATTGTTTTCTCTAAAATAGATTATTATTTTCTGTATTCTTTTTACAATAATAAACTTTATGAGAATATAATATTAATAATTTACAAGAATATTAAATTATATATTAATTGATAAATTAAAACATTATTAGAATAGATAGTTAAAATTTTAAATATAAATAAATCATTAATAATTATACAACTATATTTTAAAATAGATACTTTAGAATAGGTTAATTTTAAAATATATTAATATTAAAATAACACTCATAATAGAATAATATAAATAAATGTATATGTTAATGTTCAATTCAAGATTCATGTAAAAAACTATAAAAGGAAGAAATTTTCTTTCTTTTGAAAAAGGACGACAATAAAATAAAATAAAAATTTATAAAATACTTTTAAACTAATAAAAATTTATTTATAATATTTAATATTGTGTTTTTAAAATATTGTGTGTGATCTGTGCCCATATCAGAAATTGGTGGAGAATCCGGGCGCACACACAAAAATATGAAATAAACACATAAATTAATATTATAAATAATAGATTTTTTTTATATTTTGTTTCAGAGGAAACAAAGATTTTACTTTTTTAAAGAAGTTTCAGAGGAAACTTAAATTTATTATTTTTATTACTTTTGTAAAAGTTTCAGAGGAAACTTATTTTAAATTTACTTTTTGATTAAATCTTTCGTTTATATTTTTTATAAAAAAAAAAAAAAAAAAAAAAAAATTTTTTTTTATTAGTTTTCTCATAAAAATATTTTGTGTGGCATAAGATATTGTTACACAATCTACACAATCTTTATATTTTTAAATAATATTTTTATTAAAAAAAATAAAATTTTTTATTTTTATATTATTAAATAATTATTTTTATATAAACAAAAAAAAAAAAAAAAAAAAAAAAAATTTTTTTTCTCAATTTTATATTATTAAATAATTTTTTCCTCAATTTTATATTATTAAATATTTTTTTTATATAAAAAAAATATATTTATATATATTCAATTTTATATTATTAAATAACCTTTTTTATAAAATATATATATATTTTTTCTCAATTTTATATTATTAAATAACTTTTATTTATAAAAAAAAAAAAAAAAATTTATTTTAAGATGAAAATCAGTGAAATTTCCCGTATGATTCCTAGATTAGGAAATCATGATAGGGATATAGAAAGTTGGGCCGAGGAGTTCCAAAGAATTATGGAACTTGCTAACATTGAGGAACCAAAAAGGATTTTCACGTGAACAAAAGAGTGCGTTCAGAGACGTCTTAAGGGTATACTCGAAGACCTTAAGACTATAGATGGTGATGATGTTACTTATCCCAATATTAACGAAATGAAAACTGCTATTGAAGATTATCTGGAGGTTACCCAACAAGAAAAATGCTTTAATTTAAAGGCACTTAAAATAAGAAGAAACGAAACTATTAGGGATTTTAATTGGAGATATAATAACTTACATAATTCATTAAACCCTGAATCCCAGGAATCTATCACAATTAAAGATTATTGTAATTCTATATCAAGTAGACCTTTTGCCAGAACCCAAGTAATTACTGCTCAACCAGATACACTTGAAGAGGCACTCCAAATTGCTGAATTAGCCGAAAACGCAACTGAAGCACCAAACATTCCGAATAACATAATAATGGCTCTAGGAAATGAAAATAATAGTTTTCAATACAATCCTTATTATATGCCCAATAGCTCTCCTTTTAATTTCTTACGCAATAATCTTTATTATGACACTTTTGATAATAACATAAATCCCATCCTTTATACTAATAATAAATCCTTCAATATTCCTAATAACAATGGAAATATGAATTTTAGATATAATAGAAGGTGTAATAATTATTATAATGCTTATTCCAATCTTTATAATAATAATGAATACAATAACCGATTTAATCACGGATTAAACAATAACTATTCTCAATATGACCCTTATAACAATTATCATAATAATAATTTTAATAATTTTGACAGTTACAATAGGAACAATTTCAATAATAATTATTTGAAAAATGATAATAATTTTAATAAAATTAATAACTTCAATAATACGAGATATAATAGTAATAGCAATGATAATATTAATAATGAAAGATTCCTCACAAACAATGTAAACAATGATAGGGATTTGAATAAACAAGTTAAAAATAATAATTATAATAATGTCAGTAATAACAATTATATTAATAATAATAATAAAACATTAAAATGTTTTAAATGCAATCAATTCGGACATAAATTACAAGATTGTCCATATTCTTATCGTGAATTAGCCATAATGGAAGAAGAAGGAAAGCTTAGTATCAATAATATTAATAATAACAATAAGCCTTTAAACTAATTAATGGGAGAAGGAACACTCCCAGAAATCAAACCTATTCACATCAACCAATAATTCATACCTATACAAGACCCTTCTGAACAGGAAATTGTTGCTGCGGCCATTAGAAAAACAAAAAATAAAATTGATAATACACCTTATCATCAAAAAACGACTAAAGAAAACTTATTATCAAACCCACAACCTATTAAAATTCCTGCTAATAATAATAATAATAATAATAATAATAATAATAATAATAATAATAATAATAATAATAATAATAATAATAATAATAATAATAATAATAATAATAATAATAATAATAATAATAATAATAATAATAATAATAATAATAATAATAATAATAATAATAATAATAATAATAATAATACTGATAATTATAATAATAATAGCACGATTAGTTTTAGTAATAAGGATAATAATAATACCAACGACATTTATAATTCAAATATTCTTGGGAATACTGAATCCTTAAAAATTTTAGATCCATCTGTTATTAGTCAACCTTCTATTCAGAAAACAAAACAAAAAAGTAAAAAACAAAGGGTAAAAGAAATTATTGAATTAGCTAAAGAGATAGAACTACCTAGCCAAAAGAAACAAGAAAGTAATGATATCAATAATAATAGTAATAATAATATAATAAAAAAAGTAAAAATAATAGGTGATCAAAAACGATATGACATAGTACATGATGTAGGAGATACTAGCCAACATAACAATTGGACAATTACTAGATTTGAATCCTAAATTAAGAACAGAATTGTCTAAATCTCTTAAGCTAACAACGATGACTACAATTAATGAAGCCAATTATAACGAAGAAGATATATTATCAACTATTAAACAAGATAAAATAGTAAAAACTCATGGAAAAGTTGAAGGAGTTGATACAATTATATACTTAGATTCATGTTCTAGCATTAACTTGATTACTAAAAGTTTTCTAATAAGAAATAAATATAAATATAAGTCCTTTATCACAGATAAAAGAAACTTTTCTTCAAGCATTCAATAATGAAACCATAGTCTCCAAACTTTTCGAGATTGAAATAACCATAGGAGATATTACTCTTAAAGAAATTTTCAGACTCATTGAAAAAGATGATATATTTAATGTATTAATTGGCGTTGATACTTTGAGACATATGAAATTGATTATATCAAAAATTAGACGATATTAAAAAAATTGGAAGTATTGAAAATGTTTCTACCCTTCGTTACGAGGAATTTAATAACGATTTTAATGATCTAAATTCCAACGATAATGTAAATGAAAAAAATTATTTAAAAGGAAATAATAGTAAGGAATTATATTGTGATAATAAAAACAATGATTTAAACAAAAGTAATAGTTTAAATAAAAATAAGAATTTGAATAAAAGTAATAATTTCAATAAAGAAAATGGTTTAAATAATGGCATAAATAAAAATGAGAACTTCAACAAAAATATTAAACCGAATAACAATAAAAATTCTCTTAATTCAAATGAAGATATTGATTTAGATAAAAATAAAAATTTAACTAATAATAATAATAATATTGACTCAAATGAAAATTTTGACTTTAATATAAATATAAACTTAAATACAAATGATGATTTTATTGATATAAATAAAAATAATGTAATAAATTCGGAAAATGAAAATTTCTTAAATAATAATTATATTGAAAATGATGAAGCAGCTAAAGAATATCTATTATGTACCCAAGATCAATATGAGAAGATCTTTATTAATGATAATAAGAATAAATCTAAGGAAGAATTAATAGAAGAAATCATTGAGGGAACAGATGAAGACAAAAGACAAGCCCTTAAACAATTACTAGAAAACAACAAAGAATTACTAGCTATCAACACTGATGATTTGGGAAAATCGAAACTATTAGCTCATGAAATTAAGTTAAATCCAAATCAAAAACCTATTAAGCAGAGGAAATATAGAATTGCTGACAAAAAGAAAATGGAGATCTTAAGAGAAGAAATTCAAAAACTCCGAGATAATGGACTCATCGAGCCTTCTCAATCTTCTTGGTCTTTTCCAGTTGTTCTTGTACCTAAAAATAATGGTACATGGAGAATGTGCGTTGACTATCGGAAGCTCAATGATATCACAGAGAAGGATGCCTACCCATTACCATATATTGAAGAAATAATATACTCAGTAGGTAATGATGTAAAATTTCTGTCTACTCTTGATCTATTTTCCGGATTCCACCAGATTCCAATGAAAAAGGAAGATAGGGATAAAACATGTTTTACTACCATTTATGGAAATTATAATTTTAAAGTAATGCCATTCGGATTATGTAATGCTCCCGCTACTTTCCAAAGGGAGATGAATAGAATATTTTTACCTTTAATAGGAAAATGTATGTTTGTCTACATGGACAATTTAGTAATCTTTTCATGCAGCTTGGAAGAACAATTAAAGAATCTCCAAGATATTTTCAATATTATCAAAGAAAATGGTCTTAAAGTTAATCTCTAAAAATGTCACTTTTTGAAAAAAGAAGTTCAAGTCTTAGGTCATCTTCTAACTACTGAAGGCATTAAAACAGTACAGAAGAAAATTGATTCAATTAAAATTATGAAATCACCAACTAATTTAACTCAATTACGTTCTTTTTTGGGTGCCGTGGGGTATTACAGAAAGTTTATTAAAAATTATTCAAGCATTGCTCAACCATTATATAAATTACAGAAAAAAAATACAAATTTTCAATGGACCCAGACAGAAGAAAATGCTTTCCGTGAACTAAAAGAAAATTTAATAAAAGCTCCAATACTTAGTTTTCCAAATTTCGATAAACAATTTATAATAAGAACAGATGCATCATATGACGGGTTGGGTGGTGTATTAATCCAAAAAGATAATGAAGGAGTTGAACACCCTATATTTTATGTTAGTCGTACATTAAAGAAATATGAATTAAATTATAGCGTAACAGATATTGAAGGAACAGCCGCTTTCTATTGTACAAAAAAATTTAAATCATATCTTAATAGTAATAATTTTAAAACTATTCTTTTTACCGATCATAAACCCCTAGTCGGGTTATTTAATAATAACAAAGAACCCAATAACGCTAGACAAATGAGGTGGGTTGTTACCTAGAGCATGCTAAATGTCATTGTCAAATATGAACCTGGAAAGAAAAATGTGGTCGCCGATGCTCTTTCACGACTACCATTAAATAAAAAAGAAAATCAAAAAAATTTTAATTACGAATTCCATTGATACAAATAATAATGAAATAAACTTAAGCAAATCAATTAAAGAATTCCTTAAAAGAAAAATTGTAATTATTGATGATGTAAAATATTATAAAGAAAACAATAAATTAAGGAAAGTTATTGACAATAAAGAAGAAAAAATTGAGCTATTATTATCTGCACATAACGTAGGACATGAAGGTTTTCATAAAACCTATAATAGATTGAAGAAAAATTACTATTGGGAAAATATGAGCAAAGATGTGGAAATTCTAGTTAAAACATGTCATCAGTGCCAGTTGAATAGACCTCAACCAGCAAATATAGGAACTGAAAATCATGCTACTATACCAGAATTCCCTTTTCGTCGAGTTGGTCTAGATATTATTGGTCCTCTCCCAGAAACCAAATCAAAAAACAAATATATTATAGTACTTGTTGATTATTTCACTAAGTGGGTGGAAGCTGAACCACTCATAACTATTGAATCAAATGATGTAATAAAATTTTTAACATGAGTATTTTCACGTCATGGTATTCCGGAAGTATTAATTACCGATAATGGAGTAGAATTGGAGAAGTAATTAATCTTTTCTTTAATTCCTTAAAAGCATTTTCATATTCATTCGTCCATACAAATTTTATATTTTTTCCTTGTTAAATTATGTAAGGGTTTTGCAATTTTTGCAAAATCTTTAACAAATCTTCTATAGTAATTACATAGGCCAATAAATTTTTGAACATCTTTTAAATTTTCTGGTCTTGGCCACTCTTCTATAGATTTAATTTTCTTTGGGTCACTAGATACACCATCACCAGATAAAATGTAACCTAAAAATTCAACTTTGTTCTGGTCAAATTCACATTTTTCTAATTTTGTATATAAATTATTATTAATCAAAGTTTGAAGGACGTTTCTGACTTGATTATGATGTTCCTCCAAATCTTTGGAATAAATTAATATATCATCTAAATATAAGATTACACATTTTTCCAAGTATGGTCTAAGAATAGAGTTAATAAATGATTGGAAAGTGGCAGGCACGTTTTTTAAACCAAAGGACGTAACTAAATATTCGTATTGACCAAATTTAGTTCTAAATGAAGTTTTATATTCATCACCTTCTTTTATTTTTATTAAATTATAAGCAGAACGTAAATCCAATTTTGTAAAATATTTTGCTCCCTTTACTTTTTCTATTATATTTGTTATTAGAGGGAGAGGATATGAATTTCTTATAGTTACTACATTTAATTTTTTATAGTCCACACATAACCGAAGGGAACCATCTTTTTTCTTTTGGAACAAAACAGGATATCCAGCAGGTGATTCTGATGGTCTAATAAATCCTTTTCCCAAATTTTCTTTTATATAATCCCTAAGAACTTCTGATTCTTCTTCAGTTAATGGGTAATTCGGCCCATAATGGAGTGCAGCATCTTTTTCTAAAACAATCTTACAGTCTGTTAAACGGTGAGGAGGTAATTTATCTGCTTCTTTTTTGCTAAATACTATTGCTAAGTCTTGATATTGATGAGGAATTTCTTCTATTTTTGGATCCTCATTTTCAATATTAGTCTGCTCTTTCGTTGAAAGGAAACAATATATTAAAAAATTATAACTATATTCTTTTTTATTGTTATATAAATCTTGATGATTTTTATTAAATAATTTGGAAGAAAATTTACTTATAGATTTATATAAATATTTCAAATATAAATAAATTTAGAATTTTTATTAATAGAAGTTTTATATTCACTAATCTTTGAACTTTTTAATATTTATTAAATTTTGAATTTTTTGAATATTTTGAAAAATTTTTTAAATAAAATATTTTGGAGATATTTTTTGAATAATTTTTTGATCGAATTTTTGAAAAATTTTTATAATAAAATTTATTTTTTATTTTTCTTTTAAAAAATTTATTTTTTAAAAGTTTTTCTTTTCAAAGAGTTTAAATAAAAATTATTTCCCTTATTTTTTGTAGATTTATTTATTATTTTATTTAAAGAATTATAATTTAAATTAGAATATAAAGTGTTATTTTTATAATATACTTTGAATTTTCTAATAAACTAATTACCAAAAAGTAAATCAGTAGGAATACAATTTGAAATTAAAAATTTTTCTTTAAAATCTTGAAAATAAAATTTATTATTTTTAAAAAATATAATTTGGAAATTTAACCAAACAAATTGATCGAATTTGATAGTTCTTCCTGAAATATCTTTGACTAAGATTTTATTTTTTGTTTTTTGAATATTTAATTTTAAATTATTTACTAATTTTTCCGTAATAAAATTGCAAAAGGATCCTGAATCTAACATAGATTCAGATGTTAATTTTTGAATTTTTTCATTTTTAATTGTAAAGTTATTTAAAAATTTGATAGGAATATAAAAATTAAATAAAAGGAAAGTAGATGGGAGATTTGATTCATTGAATCAAGTGTAGGAAAATTATAATAAATTGCTTTTAAATTTTTTTGATATTCTAGATTCCTTTTGAAGCCTATCAATTAGTTTTTTTTTTTTTTTTTTTTTTTTTTATTATTTTGATTATTATTATTGTTATTATTATTAAAATAATTATTGCTAGATTTATTTTTAGTATATTAATTATTATTATTATAATTATTGTTATTGTTTACGTGTGGGCTTGAATGTTTCTTTCTAAAATTTTTATTACCATTATTATTTCTTAATTGCTTATTGCTTTTAATATTATTTTCAAATAAGATACACTTGGTATCATTAAGATTAGAAGGGAATTCCTCCATTTTTTCTATTTCTTCTTGGAACTTTGGGTGAAGTCCATTAAAAAAAAATAAGACTAAAGCTTCTTCATCCCATGACAGTAGTTAACGTTATTTACAAGAGAGTCTCTATTTCAAATATTAATAGATTAAATCATTTATATTAAAAATAGAGACTCTCTTGTAAATTTTAGGAATTAGAATTATTATTTTAATTGTATGAATATTATAATTTTTTTTAATAAAATTTACTAAGCTACCATTATTTAAAAACCCACTGCTTATACATTATTGAATATAAAAGTCCAGCATATCAATATAAATATAATATGATATGAAATAAATTTATGCATTATCATAAATTCTATAAAATACATAAAATTAATGTTAACATATAATTTATAACATAAATTTTATGCTTGTAAACATATAAATAATTTATAAATTAATTAAGTTTTATTTTAATTATTTTAATTAATTTATTTTATTATATTTAATTTTACTATTTTTTTATTTTTTTTTTATTAAATTTTTATTAAATGTATATATATATTTTTTTTTTTTTTTTTTTTTTGACTTATAGAATAACTTTATTTAATTAATAATAATAATAATAAAATTACATGATTTAAATGATAAAAATAAAAATACATGAAATGAAATATTATATATTTTATAATTATAAAAGTGAGTTAGAAGCAAGAGTTTCTAACTTTTCCCATTCATTGATGGTAACACCGCGTCCATTATTGCGAGTAATAATTTCAGTATTAGTGTTATCAACCGAATTCGTATCAGATCTTTCACCGGAAGGTGAAAATCCATGCCTTATCATTTCGACATCGACGCTCTTAGCAACGGTTGATAAATTTTTATATAATAAAATATATTTAAATATTATATTTTAGTTTTAATAATTATATCTTAAATTATTATTCTGTACAACTCTTAAATTATTTATTTGTTTTATTTTTTTATATATTTAAAATTATTATTAGTTTTAATTTATAATTTGAAAAATTATAAAACTTGTAATAAAACATTTTATTTTTTAAAGCTTTAATTTTAATGTATATTTATTATTATATATATATTTATTATTATATATTTACATAATTTATATAAATATTTTGTTTTAAAAAAAAAATATATTTTAAATTTATTTATTATAGTTTTATTTATTTATTTTTATTTATTTAGTTATTTATTTAAATTATATATACTATTTATTTATTTTATTATTAATTAATTTATTTATTAACTTTTAAAAAAATTTTTTGAAATGATATTTTTCTAAATGACTCATATTTATATTTCTATAATAATTAATTAATTATTTTTTTTTAATATTTAAAGTTTGTATTCCTTAATTTTAATTTTATTTATAATCATAAAATTTTTTTAGGTTTTATTTTTTTTTAATTTAGGTTTTTATTTTTTTCCGAATTTTTTAAATCTATTATTATTTCGTAGGATTAATATATTATAAATTTGGTTGTTAAATATTTTAATTTTTTTAGGTTTTTATTTTATATTATAAAATACTTTTAATTTAATTAATATTTATTAAAATTAATAAAAGATAAAAAGTATTTTCAATATAGAAATTTTTAGATAATTTTTTTTTTTTATTACATTTTATTTCATTTTGTTATTTTTTTTTTTTTTTAAAATTTTATTAATAATTATTAGTACTAATAAATAAAATATTGGATTTTATTATAAATTTTTTTAATTGAAATATATAAAATCAAAAATGATATTGAAATATAAATATTTATATTATATTTATTTTCTTTTAGTTTTTAAATTAAGGGCAATATTTACTAAAGAATTTGTAGTGAGTAATAATTCCAATGATATTAATAATATATGGACAATTATTAAAAATAACCAAGTTGAAAATAAAGAACTAATATTTCGATTTAATGAAGATTATTACGATATGTCTCTGAATAAAGAATTTTCAATTGAATTTAATATAATATCTAATGTATCATTCATAGGAAATATTAATGGAACAATATTTGATTATAACAGATTAAGAAAGGGGACAATCTATTTTTTGTTAAATTTATATAAAAGAATAACAATAAAAATTGAAAATATAATTTTTCAAAATTTTTATATTGATGATTATTATGCTAATGGGGTCTTTTTGATTAAATTTTTTTCAAATCACAATAATTTTAATATAATATTTAATAATTGTACTTTTAGAAATAATGAGCAATCGCTCTTGTCTCTAACTATGTATTGTGATTATAGAACATCAGAAAATCCGACATATATATTCAATAATTGTAATTTCTAGTAAATATTATTATTTTTCTTTTCATTTTTTAGTTAATTTATTTAGTTTAATTATTTATAAACATTATATATTATTTAAATATATATAAATATATGTTTTTTTTTTTTTTTTTTTATTTTTTTTTTTGAAAATTTATTTAGTAATAATACAAGAAAATTAATGGATATGAGAGGAATTTTTCATGATATAATTAATGAAGATGAATTTTGTTTGATAATGAAAATGGTCAATTGTAATTTTATTAACAATTCAGGGTTGTTTATGTCAATCTTTTCATATTCTATTTTTGAAAATTGTATTTTTTTTTTTTTTTTTTTTTTTTTTTGTATTTATAAATAATAATAATAATAATGATATAATGATAATAATAATAAAATTTTCATATTTTCATATTTTCATATTTTCACAAATATATATTTTTATTATAAAATATTTTAATAAAATTTAAGGTTATTTTTCAAATATGAATTATGATAAATATGAAGAAACAAATGCATTACTTTATATTTCAAGTCATAAAAGTAAATTAACAATTAAAGATTCGGTTATTGAAAATATTAATTCTAAAGATTCAGTTCCAATAATAAATACTAAATATTTGATATTTCGGTAATTTCAAAATATTATTATTATAGTATTATAGTATTATAGTATTATAGTATTATAGTATTATAGTATTATAGTATTATATTTTATATTTTATATTTTATATTTTATATTTTATATTTTATATTTTATATTTTATATTTTATATTTTATATTTTATATTTTATATTTTATATTTTATATTTTATACTTTATATTTTATATTTTATATTTAATATTTTATATTTTATATTTTATATTTTACATTTTACATTTTACATTTTATATTTTACATTTTACATTTTACATTTTATATTTTATAATTTATAATTTATATTTTATTTTTATTTTTATTTTTATTTTTATTTTTAGTTTTAGTTTTAGTTTTAATTCTTTTGAATAATAGAAAAAAAAAAAAAAAATTTTAATTTATTGAATTTATTTTATTTTTAATAAATTGAAGGTTAGTAAATACTACTATTTCAAACTGTTATACAAATTATAATTATTTATTTAATTTAGATAGTTCTTATTATAGTCATGGTATCACAATAAAAGATTCAACTTTTAACAGTAATTTTTATAATTATTTTTTTTTTTGAAAAATTCATTTATTATTTTTATTTTTATTTTTATTATTAATAATTAAAATATAAAAAAAAAAAAAAAAAAAAAAAGACTAATATAATTTAAATTTTAAATTTTTAAATCTCTATACCAAAGATACTTCTGCTATTTTTAGTGGAAGTAATTCGAATTATGATATATCAGATTCATTATTTCATAATGTTACTTTAAAAAAATCTATTCCTGCAATTTTTAATTCAAAAGCTTCAAATTTTTATATAAATGATACTGAATTTAAAAATTTAAAGTAAATTGCAAATAAATTATTATATTATTATATTATTATACATTATTTAATATATAAATTAAATTATTAATATTGTAATAATATAATTTTATTTCAGTTTAATAAGTGGAATATGGGAGGGTGAATCTTCTTATTATTTGTATAATGTTAATTTTATTGATATAAAAACAAATTCAAAGGCATTACTTCATATTGTCGGAAAAGATATTTATTTCACTAATGTAACAGCTGAAAATATTTCATGTGTTGGTGATGGTAGTAATACATCTATGATTTTATTTGATTCAAATAATATTGATGATTTTAAAAAATTTCATATTTTCGACTTAAATGTCATAAACAGTTTTTCTAATGGACCTTTAATCAAAATTATTGGAAACTACGTTGAAATGATATTAGATGATTCGGATATAAATAAAATTAAAACTTATGGACCAATTATTGAAACAAAAACAAATAAAGTTAATACATTTTATTAAATTTTAAATTATTTTTTAATAAATATATATAAATTTATTTATATATTTAATTAACGCAATAATTCTAATTTTATATTTTTAAATCAATTACTTTTTTTTAGTTAAATTTTCATATATCAAATTTAAATTTTAATAATAATATTAACGATAATAAATTAGAATGTGGTACTATTCATTTTATTAATGATTTATCAGTTTTAATAACAAATTCTACTTTTAATAATAATATAAATAAAGGTGATGGAGGAGTGCTGTAAGTAAAATCTAAAAAAAAAAAAAATTAGTTCATTTATACATTTATTTAATATCTATTACTAATAAAATTTTAAAAATATTTTTTATTTATTTATTGTTAAGATGTTTAGAAAATATTTCAAAATTAAATTTAACTAATACTTATTTTATTAAGAATAAAGCAGTGAATGGAGGTGCTATATACATTTCTGATAGTATATCTAAAGATATAGATAATATCAATGATAATATTTATAATAATATTAAAATAGAAAATAATACTTTTAAAGAAAATACTGCAAATGATTTTGGTGGTGCTATTTATTCTGAATATAGTAAATTTTATTTAGCTGATTCAAAAAATAATTTAATTACTTTTAATAAAGCTGGAATTATGGGAGGTGGAATTTATTCTCCGAAATATATTGATAAAACTATTTTTGATTTGTCTAATAATATAATTGAAAATAATACTATAAATTCATTTATAGATAATTATACTTCAAAACCTTCTTATATATTATTAAATACAATATTTGAAGATGACACTATAAATATTATTACTGGTGAATATATATCATTAGTCTTTACTTTATATGATGAGTTTGATAATATTGTAAACGATATTACAAAATTTTATTCCTCAATAACATTAAAATTAACTTTAACAAATGAAGAAGATGAATATGATCAAAATAATTTAAATTATATTATTAATGGAAATATTTGTTCTTTTATAAATGGTATAATAAATTATTAATATAAATATATTTATATTAATATAAATTATGTATAAATATGTATAAATAGATTTTATATAGAATTCTTCATATTATTAATTTAATTAATATTAAAAAAAAAATAATTAATAATAATTCAATGTATGATAATTATTAATCAATAAAAATTGGATATTATTTTCGAATCAATATAATTAATTGTAAATTTTTACAGGAAAATGTGAATTAAATAATTTAAGAATATATTCTAATCCTGAATTATATATTATGGATATAAATATCGAAAATTATACGGATGAGATAAAATTAAAAATTAATAAAATAAAAATTAATATTTTACCATGTATTAGTAATCAAATTAAAATGTATAAAAATGATATATTATATTGTGAAAATCCTATTTGTAAATCAAATTGTCCTAATAACACAGCAACTTGTAAAGCATATTATTCTGAGTTATATAATGATATTGAAAAAAACATTTGTGAATGCATGCCTGGTTGGAAGAATGAAAATTGCAATGAAAAAGTGTATATAGATTTAAGGTAAAAATATAATAATTTCATTATATTACATATTATTATTTGTATTTTTATTTTAATATCTTTATTTATGCATAATATGCATAACTATATTATTTAAATATTATATTGTATATTTTATATATTTATATTAACTCTAACAATTATATTTATTAAACTTTTATATCATTTAATATTTTTATTTATTATTCCCATCATTTTTTTTTTATGTTAAATTTACATTGAAAATTTCATATATAATCATTAAAGAGATATTGATAAAAACTTTTTAATCATCAATCCAATTACTATTTCACTCTTTATTATATATATAATATTTATATTACTTAATAAAAATAAAAAAATTATAGATTATTATGGATTAAACAAAATATTATTATTTTCATTTGGAATTATTTCGTTATATTTTAGTTTTTTTTTTATTTCATATTCAAATCCTTTGACATGTATGTTTAAATTTTTATTTAAAAATTTTGGTATGTTGACAATATTAATGATACAAGTTATTAACATTTTACTTGGATACTTTTTAGGAATATTTCTTCAATCAGATAATAACAAATCGAAAACTAATTTATTTGTTGAATCTTTAAAAGTTATTGATCAGATGGATACTTCAAATAAAAAAAATGTTAAAAATATAATAATAGATAAGCAATCTACAGTATTGAGTAGTAATGAAAATAGTTTATTTCTGAAGGAAAGCAATAGCAATAGTAATAACTATGAAGAATTATCTATAACATTAAATTATATTAATAGAAGAAAAGAAAGTAATATAGATATGGAATATTTAAATACAGTTTATGGTAAACAAGGCAAACAAAATTTAATTAACAAAATAAAATTTATATATTACTCTATTCTTGAAATAGTGTTTATATATATAATTTTAAATATTGTAATTCTATTATTTTCAATAATAGATGTAATATTTGAAAACAAAAATATAAAAAATAATAAGGATTATAATATAATACAAAATAAAAATGGAGAATGGGTTTATAAATGTAATATTGAAACACTTGATTTTTCATTAAATATGATCTACTTATTAATATATATATCTATAATACGAAGAAGCATAAAATTATTAAAATATGAATATATATTTAAATCTACTAAATATATTTCATTTACAGTTCTAATCTCTATTATTTTTGGTCCTTCAATTAATGTATTATATCCATTAAAATTCAATTTTTTCTTTATTAATTTTTTATTATAAATAATTTATATATTAAAAATATATTTAATTTTTTTTGTTTATTGATATTTTATTATAAATAAATAATTTATATATTAGAAATATATTTAATTAATAAAAAAATTAATTATTAAATATTTTAAATTTATTATTTAAATTTAGGTTATTAATTATATTATTTTTAAAAAACAAAAACGTGAAAATATTTGGCTAGAAGTTATTTTTAATTCATGGGGTTATCTTATGATTTTTATACTGTTTTCTATGGATAATATATATTATATAATTAAAAAGAAAGGAGATGATTATTATTCATTTTTTATATATCCAAATAAAAAATTATGTGTTCTTCATCATTCAAGTACATGTGGTTGTATGCTAGAAAAAAATAACGATGAAAATATATCAGATAAAAATATAGAAGAATTTTTAAATTTTTATTTATTTTGTTCTGATGTTATAATAATTTATAAAGGAAGAATTAAATTTATTACAATGAAAAATAAATTAAAATTTTTATCTTATTGATTACAATTTCATTTATTAAAAGCAACAATTATTTAATATAATATGTTTATATTCTTCTGATTTATTTTTTTTTTTTTTTTTTTTTATTAATACTAATTACTTAAAAAATGTTATCAAATATTATATTAATAAAATAAGGTTTTATTTATAAATTTATTTTTAACTTTTTTTATGATATATATATATTATTGAAATGAAATAATTGAATAAATCCAATTATTAAAAAAAAGTATTAAAATATAAATATAATTAAAAAAAAAATAATAAAAAAAAAAAAAAAACATATTAAAATTATATTAATAAATTTTTATATAATTAATTTATATTTCACATATTGATTAAAAATATTTTTAAAAAAAAAATAATAAAAAAAAAAAAAAAAAAAAACATATTAAAATTATATTAATAAATTTTTATATAATTAATTTATATTTCACATATTGATTAAAAATATTTTTAAATTAATAAAAAGTATAAACTTTTATTAGTTAGATTGAAAGTAATATATTGGAAAATTTATATATATTTAATTTATTATATATTGTATATATAAATTAATATTATTAGAATATAAGAAATATATATTTGACTGAGTTGGTGACAACCGAGCATATTTTATTCTCTTTCTTATTGAATATCATTACCTGGGATTTCCAAATAGTAGTTTAAATATTTATTTGGCTAATTTTAGATACTTTAATTTTTCTTATTATTTTTTTTTTTTTTTTTTTTGTATATTCTTAAACATGGTTTAGTCTTAGAATCATGCCCCATGGAATCGCTCCAAATTTTTATAGTTATTTCTTCTGTTTGTAACGAATCTAAGAATTTTAGAAATTAGAAAAATAGTGTAAATTTTGCATAAAGGTGCTGAAATTTGTGAATATTTATTAACAAAATTACGATAGTAACTTACTGCCCCCAGAAAAGATCTGAGCTTCATGAACATTGGTATGAGATTTCCAGTTTCTAATAGCTTCAACTTTACGATCCATGGGACTTAGACCTTCTGTAGTTAATTTATGGTCAAGTACTTCTACTTCTTTTTGTATAAATTTGCATTTTTCAATATCAATTTTTAAATAATACTCTTTAAAAATCTTAAGAACTTCTTTGATATGCTCTAGATGTTCTTCGATGGTACGAGAAAAAATAAAAATATCATCAACAAAGTTATATACACACTTTCCAATAAGTGGAAATAGGATCTTGTTCATTTCCCTTTGGAATGTAGCAGGTTCTCCAGTTAATCCAAAAGGCATAACTTTGAACTGAGAGTTTCTAAACTTGTTTGAAAAACTAATTATCTCAATGCTTTCTTCGTCTATTAAAATTTGGTGATAGCTAGAATTAAGATCAAACGTAGTAAATATTTTAGCACCATCAAAGCTATCAAAGATTTCATCCATATTTGGTAAGGAATAGGAATCTTTTTTCGGTGACATCATTAACCTTGCGATAGTTTATACACAATCTCCATTTACCATTAGGCTTCGGTACAAGAACTACTGGTGAAGACCATTCGGAGTACGAAGGTTCAATAAATTTCTTTACAATTAATTTGGTTAGTTCTTCTTTTAAAATATCAGATTTTAATTTGGTTAAATGGTAGAATCTTTGTTTAATAGGTCTTTCCCTGGCTTTTAATTTAATTTTGTGCAGAGATAACTTAGAAGGAGTAAGTTCATCTGTAGATGTAGCATTTATTTCAATATTATCTTCAAGTAGAAGAATAATTTCATCTACATAATTTTTATTAAGAGTATTTTTAAACTTTTCGTGATGAATGTATTTTATAAGAGGTAAACCTTCTAACTTTTCTAAGTTCTTCTTTTCTAGTTTTCCATTAAAACTAATAGATCTTAATACACATACCAACTTTTCTTCTTCTTCCACATCATTATTAATGGGTGCAATAACATTAACCAATCTAGTTGAAGTAAACTAGCATAGACTATATAGTATAGGATGAATGAATAATTGGTGATTAATTTGAGTTTTCAGATTAATAAGAACATCATAAAATTGATCTTCTTTTCCAATTAATCTAAAGTTTACAATCATATTAAATTTATTAATTTGTATAGGAATTTTTAGAATATATAACTTTCAGAACAATCGTCATTCCTGGTAGCTAGTCGAATTCTACCACAGCTAATTCCAATAGGTTCATATTTATTAGGGAGTTTATCTAGAAATTGTTTAGTAATTATGCTTAAATTACTACACGAATCAACTAATCCTTTTCCTTTAACACCCTTTAACACCATCTACCGTAATATTTACCATAGCCACATCATCTTCCTGTGCTTCACGACTTCCACTTTTATAAGTATGTTCTATGTTATTTACCATAACAGTGGTTGCAGATATGCTATCCACTACACCAGTAACCCTAGTTTGATTTCTTTCTAATCTACGACCATGAAACACTTACGTTTGTATCTTAGGTGATACATCCAGAAATTATCCAAACGTAATATTGCTGTAAGTCTTATTTAAATCTTCAATTACATCGTAAGGTTCTTTATTTACTTGCATTTGTATTTTTCTAGATATTCTTGTATTTTTGTTATCCTGAACATTATCCTTAGGAAGTTGATCATCAATAAGTCTTGTCAAGGTGATTTGGTTTTCAAGACTTTTATAGCAATATTATAATTACAAAAGAAGAAAATAAAAATAGTTTCACACAGATATTAAAGAAAAATCAAAATAATAATATGGAAATTAATAGTAACAATAAATATTAAAACTATTGATAATAATGTAAATATTAATTCAAATAGTAAAAAGATAATAACAATATTATTGTGAATGAGAATATAATTAACAAAAGAACTAGTAAAAAAATGTAAAAGAAGTTATAAATATTAATGAACCTTTAAAAGTTGAAATCATTAGCAATAGAACTATTAAGTCTATAACTCCTAGTTTGGTAATGAAATCGAATGTTATTATTAATAAAAATTCAAAAAATAAACAATATTCAAATTATTTCAAATGATAATAAAAATAAGCATTTACAAATAATGTGTATTCAGTTAATAATAATATTAATATAAAAGATAGAAAAATTATTAATAAAAATTCTCTAATAGATGAATTATATAAAGTTGTAAATGTTGGCAGTGATAAGAAAATAAAAATTAATAAAATTAAAAAGATAATTAAAATTCCAAATATTCATATTCAAAAAAAACAATAAAAATAAAATAAAAAAATAATATAATTATGATACCCAAACCTGAGATCGCATTAAAGGAGATTATTTATTATGATAATAATTGCGCTGATACAAAACGGACAGTTAAAAATTATAGACATAAAAGAAAATAAAATCTTTAAATTATTATTATTTATAATTAAACCATATATTTTCTTTTATAAAAAAAATATATATATATAGTTTAATATAAAACAAATATGTGTAGTAACATATTTGTATATTTAATAATAATTATTAAATATTAAATTTATATCTTTTTGATAATAATTATTAAATATTAAATTTATATCTTTTTGATAATAATTATTTTGTTTTATTTTATTTCGATATGTATTATTAATAATATTAAAATATGAATTTATAAAAATTAGTATTTAATTAAATCAATTTAAAATCATTATATAAATTAAATAAACGGAATAAATAAAATTATATTAATTACATAAATAAATTATATAACTTCTCCTAATAAGAGATAACGAACCTAAATACTTTATCACATAGTCATAAGTACTTTTGATTTAATAAATAATTTTTAGCTTTTAATATATCTTTAAATATTAATATAATATCATTGTTAGAAATAAAGTTTAATATATGAATATTATTCTTATTCTTGTTTGAATAAAATAACATATATAAATTTTATGTATAAATACTATAAATTATTAAGAAATCAATTATTATGTTTACATTTTTTAAATTATTAATACTTATTTTTATATATATATATAAAATTATTATTAATTATATATTATAGAACATTTAAAATGTATGATAATATTTTATTTTTTTAAAGCTTTAATTCTAATGAATATTTATTATTATATAATGTATATTTATTATATATATGTATATAAATATTTTTCTTTTTTTTTAAAAAATTTAATTTTAAATTTATTTATTTATTATAGTTTTATTTATTTATTTTTATTTATTTAGTTATTTATTTAAATTATATATATTATTTATTTGTTTTATTATTAATTTATTTATTTATTTATTTATTAACTTTAAAAAAAATTTTCCGAAATGAAACTTTTAGAAATGCACCTCCCCCGTGATAATTAATTATTATTATTTTTTTTTTTAATATTTAAAGTTTTTATTCCTAAATTTTAATTTTATTTATAATAATAAAGTTTTTTTTAGATTTTTTTTTTTTTTTGGTTTTTATATATTTTAATTTTTATAAGAGAAAATTTTATAAATTTATTTATTAGAATTAATAGGTGTGCATTTCTTAATTGTGCATTTCGCAAAATGTGGCTTAAAATTTTTTTAAAAAATAAACATATAAATAAATATTGTTTATTTATTTATTATTTATTATTTATTATTTGTTATTATGTATTATTTATTATTTGTTATTATGTATTATTTATTATTTATTATTTATTATTTATTATTTATTATTTATTATTTATTATTTATTATTTATTATTTATTATTTATTTATTTAAAAATATTTTGTTATAAAATATTTAAAGACTTATTTCAAAAATGTTTTTTATTATTTATTTAATTATTTATTTAATTATTTATTTATTGGTTAATAAAATTATATAATGTGGCAATTAATTAAAAAAATTTAATCCACATTGCGAAATGCACAATTGCAAAATGATACACATTAATATATTATAAATTAAATTAAATATTTTATTTTTTTTTATATATTATTATTAAATATAGATAAAATACTTTTAATTAATTAATATTAAAATTAATAAATGATGAAAAGTATTTTGTATTTTCATTAATAAAATTTTTGTTACAGATTATTTTTTTTTATTTTTTATATTATATATTTTATTTTATTTTTTAATTTTTTTTAAAATATAGACATTTTTAAAATTTTATTAATAATTATTATTACTAATAAATAAAATATTGGATTTTATTATAATTTTTTTTTTTATACAGAATAAAATCAAAAATGATATTGAAATATAAATATTTATATTATATTTATTATCTTTTAGTTTTTAGATTTAAGGTAATATTTACTAAAGAATTTATAGTGAGCAATAATTCCAATGATATTAATAATATATGGACAATTATTAAAAATAACCAAGTTGAAAATAAAGAACTAATATTTAGATTTAATGAAGATTATTACGATATGTCTCTGAATAAAGAATATACAAATGAATTAAATGTAATATCTAATGTATCATTCATAGGAAATATTAATGGAACAATATTTGATTATAACAGATTAAGAAAGGGGACAATCTATTTTATATTAAATGAATTTAAAAGAGTAGCAATAAAAATTGAAAATATAATTTTTCAAAATTTTTATATAGGAGACTATTATGCTGCTGGGGTCTTTTTAATTGCATCTTATTCAAATCACAATAATTTTAATATAATATTTAATAATTGTACTTTCAGAAATAATGATCAATTACTCTTGTCTTTAACTATGTTTTGTGATTATAGAACGACAGAAAATCCGACATATATATTCAATAATTGTAATTTCTAGTAAGTATAATTATTATTTTTCTTTTCATTTTTTAGTTAATTTATTTATTGTTTAAATATTTATAAACATTATATATTATTTATATATATATAAATATATGTTTTTTTTTTTTTTTTGAAATTTATTCAGTAATAATACAAGAAAATTAATGGAAATAAAAGGAATTTATAATGATATAATTAATGAAGATGAATATTGTTTGATAATGAAAATGGTCAATTGTAATTTTATTGACAATTCAGGGTTGTTTATGTCAGTCTTTTCACACTCTATTTTTGAAAATTGTAATTTTTTTTTGTATTTATAAATAATAATAATAATAATAATAATAATAATAATAATAATAATAATAATAATAA
The DNA here is from genome assembly GCA_016946835.1 of Neocallimastix lanati (nom. inval.). Taxonomy (NCBI): domain Eukaryota; kingdom Fungi; phylum Neocallimastigomycota; class Neocallimastigomycetes; order Neocallimastigales; family Neocallimastigaceae; genus Neocallimastix; species Neocallimastix lanati (nom. inval.). Next base: position 640,921 of record JACVTC010000075.1, on the reverse strand, counting down.
TAATAATAATAATAATAATAATAACAATAATAACAATAATAATAAAATTTTCATATTTTCATATTTTCACAAATATATATTGTTATTTTACAATATTCTAATAAAATTTAAGGTTATTTTTCAAATATGAATTATGATAAATATGAAGAAACAGATGCATTACTTTATACTTCAAGTAATAGAAGTAAATTAACAATTAAAGATTCTATTATTGAAAATATTAATTCTAAAGATTCAGTTCCAATAATAAATACTAAATATTTGATATTTCGGTAATTTCAAAATATTATTATTATAGTATTATAGTATTATAGTATTATAGTATTATAGTATTATAGTATTATATTTTATATTTTATATTTTATATTTTATATTTTATATTTTAGTTTTAGTTTTAATTCTTTTGAATAATGGAAAAAAAAAAAAAAAAATTTTAATTAATCGAATTTATTTTATTTATAATAAATTGAAGGTTAGTAAATACTACTATTTCAAACTGTTATACAAATTATAATTATTTATTTAATTTAGATACTTCTCATTTTGAACATAGTATCACAATAAAAGGTTCCACTTTTAAAAGTAATATTTATAATTATTTCTTTTTTGAAAAATTCATTTATTATTATTATTATTATTATTATTATTATTATTATTATTATTATTATTATTATTATTATTATTATTATTATTATCGTTATTATTATCGTTATTATTATCGTTATTATTATTATTATTATTATCGTTATTATTATTATTATTATTATTATTATTATTATTATTATTATTATCGTTATTATTATCGTTATTATTATTATTATTATTATTATTATTATTATTATTATTTTATTTATTTTTATTTTTATTCTTATTTTTATTATTAATAATTAAAATATATAAAAAAAAAAAAAGACTAATATAATTTAAATTTTATTTATTAAATCTCTATACCAAAGATACTTCTGCTATTTTTAGTGGAAGTAATTCGAAATATGATATATCAGATTCATTATTTCATAATGTTACTTTAAAAAAATCTATTCCTGCAATTTTTAATTCAAAAGCTTCATATTTTTATATAAATGATACTGAATTTAAAAATTTAAAGTAAATTGCAAATAAATTATTACAATATTATTATATTATTATACATTATTTAATATATAAATTAAATTATTAATATTGTAATAATATAATTTTATTTCAGTTTAATAAGTGGAATATGGGAGGGTGAATCTACTTATTATTTGTATAATGTTAATTTTATTGATATAAAAACAAATTCAAAGGCATTACTTCATATTGTAGGAAAAGATGTTTATTTCACTAATGTAACAGCTGAAAATATTTCATGTGTTGGTGATGGTAGTAATACATCTATGATTTTATTTGATTCAAATAATATTGATGATTTTAAAAAAATTCATATTTTCGGCTTAAATGTCATAAACAGTTTTTCTAATGGACCTTTAATCAAAACAATTGGAAACTATGTTGAAATGATAATAGATGATTCAAATATAAATAAAATTAAAACTTATGGACCAATTATTGAAACAAAAACAAATAAAGTTAATACATTTTATTATATTTTAAATTATTTTTCAATAAATACATATAAATTTATTTATATATTTAATTAACGCAATAATTCTAATTTTATATTTTTAAATCAATATTTATTCATATTATATTTTTTTAGTTAAATTTTCATATGTCAAATTTAAATTTTAATAATAATATTAACGATAATAAATTAGAATGTGGTACTATTCATTTTATTAATGATTTATCAGTTTTAATAACAAATTCTACTTTTAATAATAATATAAGTAAAGGTGATGGAGGAGTGCTGTAAGTAAAATCTAATAAAAAAAATTAGTTCATTTATACATTAATTTAATATCTATTACTAATAAAATTTTAAAAATATTTTTTATTTATTTATTTATTTATTTATTTATTTATTTATTTATTTATTTATTTATTTATTTATTTATTTATTTATTTATTTATTTATTTATTTATTTATTTATTTATTTATTTATTTATTTATTTATTTATTTATTGTTAAGATGTTTAGAAAATATTTCAAAATTAAATTTAAGTTTAACTAATACTTATTTTATTAAGAATAAAGCAGTGAATGGAGGTGCTATATATATTTCTGATAGTATATCTAAAGATATAGATAATATCAATGATAATATTTATAATAATATTAAAATAGAAAATAATACTTTTAAAGAAAATACTGCAAATGATTTTGGTGGTGCTATTTATTCTGAATATAGTAAATTTTATTTAGCTGATTCAAAAAATAATTTAATTACTTTTAATAAAGCTGGAATTATGGGAGGTGGAATTTATTCTCCGAAATATGTTGATAAAACTATTTTTGATTTGTCTAATAATATAATTGAAAATAATACTATAAATTCATTTATAGATAATTATACTTCAAAACCTTCTTATATATTATTAAATACAATATTTGAAGATGACACGATAAATATTATTACTGGTGAATATATATCATTAGTTTTTACTTTATATGATGAGTTTGATAATATTGTAAACGATATTACAAAATTTTATTCCTCAATAACATTAAAATTAACTTTAACAAATGAATATGAATATGATCAAAATAATTTAAATTATATTATTAATGGAAATATTTGTTCTTTTATAAATGGTATAATAAATTATTAATATAAATATATTTATATTAATATAGATTATGTATAAATATGTATGAATAGATTTTATATAGAATTCTTCATATTATTAATTTAATTAATATTAAAAAAAAAAAATAATTAATAATTATTCAATGTATGATAATTATTAATCAATAAAAATTGTATATTATTTTCGAATCAATATAATTAATTGTAAATTTTTACAGGAAAATGTGAATTAAATAATTTAAGAATATATTCTAATCCTGAATTATATATTATGGATATAAATATCGAAAATTATACGGATGAGATAAAATTAAAAATTAATAAAATAAAAATTAATATTTTACCATGTATTAGTAATCAAATTAAAATGTATAAAAATGATATATTATATTGTGAAAATCCTATTTGTAAATCAAATTGTCCTAATAACACAGCAACTTGTATAGCATATTATTCTGAGTTATATAATGATATTGAAAAAAACATTTGTGAATGCATGCCTGGTTGGAAGAATGAAAATTGCAATGAAAAAGTGTATATAGATTTAAGGTAAAAATATAATAATTTCATTATATTACATATTATTAATTGTATTTTTATTTTAATATCTTTATTTATGCATAATATGCATAACTATATTATTTAAATATTATATTGTATATTTTATATATTTATATTAACTATAACAATTATATTTATTAAACTTTTATATCATTTAATATTTTTATTTATTATTCCCATCATTTTTTTTTTTTTATGTTAAATTTACATTGAAAATTTCATATATAATCATTAAAGAGATATTGATAAAAACTTTTTAATCATCAATCCAATTACTATTTCACTCTTTATTATATATATAATATTTATATTACTTAATAAAAATAAAAAAATTATAGATTATTATGGATTAAACAAAATATTATTATTTTCATTTGGAATTATTTCGTTATATTTTAGTTTTTTTTTTATTTCATATTCAAATCCTTTGACATGCATGCTTAAATTTTTATTTAAAAATTTTGGTATGTCGACAATATTAATGATACAAGTTATGAATACTTTACTTGGATACTTTTTAGGAATATCTTTTCAATCAAGTGAAATCAAATCTAATACTGCTTATCCTGTTGAATCTATAAAAGTTATTAATAAGAAGGATCATTTAAATAAATTTGATAAAAATATGACAATAGATAACCGATCTTCATTATATAATAGTAATGAAAATAGTTTATTTACAAAGGAAAGCAAAATTGATGGTAATAACTTTGAAGAATTATATACACATTATATTAATAAAAAAAAAGAAAGTAGTATAAATATGGAATATTTAAATACAGTTTATGGTAAACAAGGCAAACACGATTTAATTAAGAAAATAAAATTTATATATTACTCTATTCTTGAAATAGTGTTTATATATATAATTTTAAATATTGTAATTCTATTATTTTCAATAATAGATGTAATATTTGAAAACAAAAATATAAAAAATAATAAGGATTATAATATAATACAAAATAAAAATGGAGAATGGGTTTATAAATGTAATATTGAAACACTTGATTTTTCATTAAATATGATCTACTTATTAATATATATATCTATAATACAAAAAAGTGTAAAATTATTAAAATATGAATATATATTTAAATCTACTAAATATATTTCATATACAGTTCTAATCTCTATTATTTTTGGTCCTTTAATTAATGTATTATATTCATTAAAAATCAATTTTTTTTTTTTTTTTTTTTTTTTTTTTTTTTTTTTGTTTATTGATATTTTATTATAAATAAATAATTTATATATTAGAAATATATTTAATTAATAAAAAAATTTTAATTATTAAATATTTTTTTAAATTTATTATTTAAATTTAGGTTATTAATTATATTATTTTTAAAAAACAAAAACGTGAAAATATTTGGCTAGAAGTTATTTTTAATTCATGGGGTTATCTTATGATTTTTATACTGTTTTCTATGGATAATATATATTATATAATTAAAAAGAAAGGAGATGATTATTATTCATTTTTTGTATATCCAAATAAAAAATTATGTATTCTTCATCATTCATATACATGTGGATGTGTGTTAGAAAAAAAGAGCAATGAAGATACATCAGATGAAAATATAGAAGAATTCATAAGTTTTTATCTATTTTGTTCTGATATTTTAATAAATTATAATGGAAGAATTAAATTTATTACAATGAAAAATAAATTAAAATTTTTATCTTGTTGAAATTACAATATCATTTATTAAGAACAACAATCATTTAATATAATATATTTATATTCTTCTGAATAATTACCTAAAAAATATTATCAAATATTATAGTAATAAAATATATATTTTTATTTATAAATTTATTCAATTATTTTTAACTGTTTTTATGATATATATATTATAGAAATGAAATAATTGAATAAATACAATTATTAAAAAAAAATGTTAAAATAAAAATATAATTAAAATAATAATAATAATAATAATAATAATAATAATAATAATAGCAAAACATATTATAATAATTATATTTATTTTTTTTTTTTTTTATAATTAATTTAAATTTCACATATTTGTATAAAAAATATAAAATACTTGATAAAAGAAAATTATCTCAAGTAAAATAAAACTCCAAAAATAAAAAAAAAAAAAAAAAAATAATTTAATAGAAAAAAAAACATGAATATACAAAACACAATTTAACAATATACATAGTTTTTTTTTTTTTTTAGCTTTATTTATCTTAAATTATGTTATATTACATTAAAATTAATTATATATAAAAAATAAATAGAGAATAATGAAAAATTTTGTTTATTTATAATTCCCTTTTCTATAACTCTATTGGATAATTCTAATTATTATTTATTAACATTCCCTCTCAAAGCTAACAACTTCATTGACGGATTATTATAATCGGTGATAAACTCTGTTACACTTTCCCTAAATTTACTCAATTTAGTCCCATTAAGATATTTCGTAATTCAACAGCTAAATTCCTTTCAGAATTAATATATTCCAGTTTTACTTTATTCTCTTTTATTAGATTTCTTATGGGATGATATTTTATATCGATATACTTCGACTTTAGGTTTATAAATTGGTTTTGGTAATTATAGATTATCCACATAAATTTTGGCAATTATCCACATAAATTGATATGAACGGATTATTGATATCTAATTCTTTCATTTACGTTCATGTACCATAATCCATATTTGGCGCAATCATTGATGCTGTGATATTCAGATTCAACTGTGAAGTAGCCACGCAATGCTGAAGTTTTGATTGCCAGCTTGTAGGTGAATTCCCGAGAGTTACCAAAAAAAAAAAAAAAAAAAAAAACAGACGTTGATTTCCTAATGATTGCATCACCTCCGGTAATCAGCATCTTCGTACGTCTTTAGATTGCTATCGCCTGAAAATTTTTATTTCCGTTGTTCTTAGTTCCTTTGAGATATTTGAAAATTTTTCTCTCCACGTTCATCCAATCTTCAAGTGTCAGATTTTTTTTTTTCTTTTTTTTTTTTTTTTTTTTTTTTTTTTTTTGCAGCTCAGTTGACAGAAAACAAACTATAGGGATCTTGTACAGATCGCCAGGTAGAGAAGGTTACCCCTGGCACTTCTGTATAAAGTGTTTCATCAAATTTTTTATAGCTTTCAATTCATGAATTTCGGTTGGCTTTTAAATTCTTAGTTGATTTTACATTTTTCTAATTTAAAATTTCTTTAATAGTTCATTTATATATCCAAATTGATGCATTTAAGTAGCCGTTGTTTAGGCTTCTCGAACTTAATTTCAATAATGAAATCTAATTCTCTAATATCTTTAATACTAAAATTTGTTTTAATTCACTCATTTACTATGAGTATTTCATTTTTCTCTACCTATTAATAATATATTATCGGTATATACTACTATACCACATATGATATCGTTACAGCTGTTCTTTCTAACGCAGATGCAAGGTTCACTTATGAGTTGAATGAAGATTATACCAAGTAGAACATTATTTAATTTTTTATTCCGGCTCTACCTGCTTGCCTTAGCCAGTATATGGCTTTATCTAATTTCCAAAAAGTATTGCTATAAGAGGAATAAACCCTTTGGTGCTTTCATATATAATTATTTTATTATTTTGGATTTAAGAAAATATCTCATAAGGAATTTTTATTATGAATACCTGAATGAAGGGGGAATCCTATTATGAATGTTTCGACTAGTATATTCTTTATTGATTCATTAATGTAAATTGTTGATTTCAATAAAAACCAGTTATGAAAATTTGTTATAGGTGTCATGTTTGTTTAAAAGAAAAAAAAAAAAAAAAAAAAAAATACCCATCCTTAACATGAAATGAGAAATTGTCAAGTATGGAGAGTTTGAACCTGATGCCATGAAGTGATTCTTCTATTGGAACTATAAGATTCATATGTATGAATTCGAAAATACTTTATGATCTTGTTTGTTGAATTTTTTGTGTGGAGAAATCTTTTAGTTTTGAATGTGAACTGATTTGTCATCTAGAATAGGATTTTAATTTTGGTTATTTTGTTTTTAGAATCTTGCTAATGTTAAAATGACCAAGTCGTCTATGCCCTATGCCATAGGTTTATTTTGTCAGCTTTTTGACAGAATAGATTGATGCATAAGAAATGTAGGTGTATATTTTTTTGAACATTGAAGTTATATATATATATATGCTATTTGAAAACCATATTTTGAAAATGTTTATAATTATTAGATGGGATATTAGTAATTTTATTTCCATATGTTGATCAAATAAAGAAACAAAAACTTTATTATAATGGTTGAGGAAGACGACATTATAATTATGTTTAACAAGTTCACTTAATGATATGATATTATTTTAAATTCAATTTTAATTATCAATAAAATAAATATTAGGAATAATAAATAATACTGAAGCTTCAAAAAATTTTTATTAATTACAATAAATGGATTTAAAGAAGCAATAAAAACAACATTGAAACTACAAATGACTTATGGAGGGACAGAAGAAAACAAAAAAAACAAAAAAATAAAAAAAAATAAACAAAAAAAATGACTTAATGAAGCTCTCTCTCTCTCTTTTTTTTTTTTTTTTTTTTTTTAAACCTGGTGATTTAGTACTAAAGAAGAAAATTTTAAAAAAAAATGGTGGATCCGTATATTCTTAGGACTACTAAAAATAATTATAAACAACAATTTTAATACTGTTACTGGTTGTTGATCCCATCCCAAATGAAATCGAAGAAAGGAATATACATTTAAAAAAAAAAATGTCACTCCATATGCTAGTAGTTTTATAGAAATTAAAGATTAAAGAAATAAAATAAATTATATATATATTATAATTAATTATAAGAAAAAAATATTACTATTTAATAAGTATATAAATTTTAATTAATACGGAAAATTAAAAAAAAAATATATATATATATATATATGGTTATTTAGTTTTTATGAAAAAGGAGTTATTTTTAAAAGAGAGAAAGTTCATAATGATTTTTAATATGAATTAATATTTTTTTAAATAATTTATTGTATTAATTAATAATTGTAAAATAATAATTGTAAAATAATAATTATAAAATAATATTTGAAAAATAAATGTATATTAATTAATAAAAATTATAATAAAAATAAATAAATATTTTCTTATTCCCTAAATTAAGTGTCCTAAATATAATATAAATTTACCACATAATTATTGTTGTTAGAATATGATATTTTTCTAATTAATTCCTCTTTGCTATTCTACGATTACTATTTATACTATTGTTTCACAGTGATACAGTACTACCATAAAAAATAAGATTTAGGTAGAAAATTTAGGTTAGAAATAACATATCAATATTATTGGTTATAATAATTAAAATATTTTATATGGATACTTATTCCAGTAATTATTTTCAAGAGTTGGATAAATTATATTATTAATGATTCTATAAATATGAAAATAAATGAATTCATCATTATTATTCATAGGTTTTTATTTTTATATTTTAAAATATTATTTTGAGAATTATAAAGTTTTAAGAATTATATTATAAATATTGGTAATTTTTATTTTATTTAAGAGATATATTTTTAAATATTAATATTATTTAATTATGAATTTGTATTTTTAAATAAAGTAATTAGGAAATTAATAGTCTAAGAGATATATTTAACAAAAATATTGTAATACTTAAATTAATTATTTAATATCATAATTTTATTTTTTTTTTTAACAATGATATAAAATTATAAGAATGTAATAATAAAAATTTTTATAAAAGTAAAAAAAATAAAATAAAATAAAATAATAAAAATAAATATAAAAAATAAAATATTATTATAAAACATTATTATTATTATTATTATTAGTTATTTTCTTATAATATTTGAATATATTATTGTATCATTATTCCTTTAGAGAAACAACCAACTTAAATAACTTCATAATGGAATATTTTAAATATATACCATCAATCATTCATTTATTAATATTTATAATTTAACTATTTTAACTATTTAATTATTTACTGTCAGTCACAAAAGCAAATATTTAGTGGATTAAAGACCATAAAAAAAAAATTTTTTTTTTACATTTATAATTATAATTATTATAATAATTATTTATTAATTATTTAATTATTAAATTAAATTATTATAATTATTATAATTATATTATAATTAATTTAATGTATTATGGATTAAGTTTTTTTTTTTTTTTAATTTAATAAAAAAAAGGATTTTATTAATATTTCTGTAGGCTCATACATTTATTTTATATTTATTTAATGTATTATTATTCATTCATTTATTTTATATTTATTTAATAAATTATTATTCATTCATTTATTTTATATTTAAATAACTGTTTTAGATGTCTTTAATTTTATATTAAAAAAAAAAAAAAAGAAAAATGTTTAAAATTAAACTTTTAATAAATTTAATTACATTCCATATATTATTAATATGTACTAATCTATGTTAATTAACATAAATTAAAAATAGTTTATTTTTATAAAAAAAGAAAATAAATAAATTAAAAAAAAAAACATGTTCAACGTATTCAATATTTAATAAAGTTTTCCCCAAAATTTCGAGCAATTTTAATAACAAATTCAAAGTAATATATAATAATCATATATTATTCAATTGGACTATTAAAGTAATATATTACAATCATATATTATTCAATTGGACTATTTATTTCTATAAATATATAAATAAAAATTAAAATCAAATTAAGAAAAGATAGAAAAGTAAATAAAATAGTTGAATTATTCAATATTAACAGATGGAATAAATTTAAATAGGACTTGAATCCAACTTATCAAAATTATTAAAGTTTTTAGGCATGATTTCTGGTATGACATTTGAAGGAAAAAAAAAAAAGAAAAATAATAGAAAATAAGAATTTAATTATCATTAATCAAAGTTAAAAACTCAGATGAGAATATAGAGGAGCTTTGTTTTTGAACAGGTAAAAATATTAAAGATTTAAAATATTTCTTCAGTAGCAAATACAGTTTTACTTTTTATTTTTATTTATAAATAATAATACTATATTTATATTTTTAATATGTAATTTGTTTTGTGTATTAAATCTATTTATATTTACTAATATTTAAAAATCATTTTTATTATATATAATATATAATATTTAATCTTCATTATTTAATATTTAATCTTCATTATTTAATATTTAATCTTCATTATTTAATATTTAATCTTAATTATTTAATATTTAATATTTATTAATTATCATAATTATTAAAATATATATATTATTATATATTATTATATATATTAATAATTAATTTTTTGTTATTATGAAGTCAATTCAATGATGATGAATAAATGTTTAAATAATTTATTAACATTTATATTAATTTTTATTAACATTTGTGACTTTTTTTTTTTAAAATTTCTTCTCTGTGTGTGATTATTAAAATTTTTTTTTATCTTTTTTCCTTTTATAAAAATTTCTATTTCTATTTATTTGTAATATACTTTTAATATATTTATCCTTTATTTTATAAATTAACTCTATAAATAATATATTATATGCTATATATAACTATTTATATTAAAATACATTTTGTACAAAATTTTTAATTAATTTGATATATTTACAATTCATTTTGAATATACGGTCCAAAAAATGGATTATTTCATTTTTGATAATTTTAATTTTATTTAATATAAAAATTTAAATAAATAATAAATAATTAAATAATAAATAAATAAATAATAAATAATAAATAAATAAATAATAAATAATAAATAATAAATAATAAATAAACAAAATAAATAATTAAATAAATAATAAATAATAAATAATAATAAATAATAAATTATAAATATATGAATAATAAATAATAATAAATAATAATAAATAATAAATATAAATAATATATTATTTTTTTTTAAATTAAAACTATATTTAATAATAAATTTATTTATATATTTATTCATATCTATGATTTATTATTTATTTATTTATATTATTCATATCTATTTATATATTCATATTTATATATTTATTATTTATTTATTTATTTATTTATTCATTCATATTTATATTTATAATCATATGAAATAAAAAAAAATTTAAAACTTTTTTTATATATATTAAGTTTTTTTTATTTATTTATTTCTTTTCTTTTTTTGTATTTAACAATTAAAACTAAAAAATTATGAAAAAATAAACAAAAATTTTTAATCAAAAATAAATTTATGAATATAAAAAATTGAGGCATAAAAATTTTTTTTATTTTATTATAAATTTTTTTTATTTCTTTCATAAAATTTTCATAAAATTTTTATTTTTTTTATAATAAAAAAATGATTTTTTTTAATTTGTTTTATTTGATTTCCTTTCTTTTCATCCCTTTTTCCCTTTTTTTTTCTCATTTTCTCATTTTCTCATTTTCTCATTTTATTTTTCTTCCATTCCATTTTATTACATCCACATAATTTCACATGACAATTGTTTATAAAGTGTTTGGAAATATGGAATCAACTTTCTTCTATTTTCCATATGAAAATCATATTATAAATTAAATATAATAATTAGTTGTTCAATAGAAATAATAGATTAAACTTTTTATTTGTACCCTTTTTTTATATTTAATTTTCCTTTTTAAACGTTTTATGCTTTCTTAAAAAGTTTATTTTTAATGTTTATAAAATAAATATAAAAATAAAATAAAGCAAATATATGATATGATAAATAATAAATAATAAATAATAAAAAGAGTATTTATTAATAAATAATAAATAATAAATAATAAATAATAAATAATAAATAATAAAAAGAGTATTTATTAATAAATAATAAATAATAAGTAATAAATAATAAAAAGAGTATTTATTAATAAATAATAAATAATAAATAATTGAATAATAAATAATTGAATAATAAATAATAAATAATAAAAAGAGTATTTATTAATAAATAATAAATAATAAATAGTATTTAAATAATAGTTACTATAATTTTTATTTATAAATAACAGGATCAATACTTCTATGATATTTAATTATTAATAAATATAATTTACTAATAATTAAACCGTTTAATCAATTTAAACCAAATTAAACCATTGAGCATAGCATATAAACCATCAATTTAAATTATTAAAAATAATTAATAATTAATTAATAATTAAAAATAAAATATTAAAATTTTAAAATATTATAATAAATCCTTTAAATAACTAAACTCTAATAACAAAAGTAAAAAATTAAATATTTTTTTTTTTAATAAATCAATTTATTAATAATTATTAAACTTTTTATTTTTTTTTATAAAAAAGTTTTAAAATATATTAAGAGAATATAAGGATTAGGATTAATTATTGATACAAGAAATTAAATTATTTATACACTCATATATTTCAATTGATTCATAATATATACTGTATATTACAATAAATATTACCATATATTAATAATATATTTTAATATATATTTAATCAATAAAAAAACCCAAAAATTTGTAAAAAGAAAAAAATTTATTTATTTATTTATTTATTATTTATTTATTTTATTTTATTTTATTTTATTTTATTTTATTTTATTTTATTTTATTTTATTTTATTTTATTTTATGGTCTTTTTTTAAATTAGAATCCATAATTACAACACGTAATAATAATAATAATCAATAAAAAATAAAATATAGTCATTAATAAATAATTTATTACAAAGATGAATTAATATATAATTAAATCATAGAGTAATAAATTTTAAAAAGTAATAAAAATTTATGACTTAGCATTTATTCTAGACCATAAAATAAATAAATAAATAAATAAATAAATAAAATTAAATTTTAATAAATGGAATAAAAAAAATTTAATAATATATATATCTTCTAAATCAAAAAAAAAAATTTTTTTGTTCTTCCTATTTTAAAAACTTTTTTATTTTTTTTTTTACTTTAAATATAAATACTATAAGAAAAAATGATTAAATTTTGATAAATTGAAATTTATTGTATATTTTTTTTCAAAAAATTTATTATTAACATTTGAAATTCCTTTCCTTTCTTTTCTTTTTTTTTTTTTATTTTAATATTACATATTACATAATTTTCAAATAAATTTAATTTGTTAATATATTTCGTACTTATATTAAAGCAATATTCAATATTTTTTATAATAAAAAATATTTATACCATTGAAGAGAAAATAATTATTTTTTTTTAAGAAAAAAAAAAAAAAAAAGAGAAAAAAGTTTTTATAAAGTATTATATCAAACTATATTAATATTTAATAATAAAACATATTCTTTCAAAATATATTCTTTAAAGAGAGAAAAAAAAAATTGTAATACACAAACTTCACTTTTTTTTTTTTTTTTATAATATATATATAAAAATAAAAAAATTATATAATATAAAAATGAAAAATATTTGATATTTTAGATTACTATTTAATAGTAATGATAAAAATTAGTAATATCATTTTTTATATAGTGTGTTGTGAAATTGGACTAATAATATTTTAGTTAAAAAAATAATTAAAAACAAATGTATACAATATAATAATTAACTTTTTATTTATTTATTTTTTTTAATTCTTTTATATATATCCTTCCTGAAATTCAAATTTTGTCCCCATTATATATAATACAATTACATTTTTATATCATATATTTAATGTATATATATTTATATTAATTATTTCAATATTAATAGGATAAAAAAATAAAAAAAAATAAAAATAAGAAATAAAAAATAAAATTTAATACAAAAAATAAAAAAGTTTACACAAGCAAACAAACAAACAAACAAACAAAAAAACAGTAAAAGAACTAAATAATAATAATAATAATAATAAAAATATGAAAGTATAGTAAACAAATTGATTTTAGGTTTATCTAATACTTCTTTTTTTTTTTATTTAAAAAAAAATAATATAATTTTAATTTTAAATTTTATTATTAAATTTACCATTTGAGCAATAAAATTCAATTTTAACAATATTTGTAAATAAATAAAAAGGTAATATTTTATTAAATTATTACTAATTATAATATTTATATTTATGTATTGATAAAATTTATTAATGTATCAACTTTTTTTTTTTATTTTAAATAATTATATTAATAGATTTTATAGAATTTATTCACTAAATAATAAAATTAAAAAAATTAATTAATAAGAATAAAGTTTAAAATTTATTTTTTGATTTGAAACCAAAATTATTTTATTCTTTATTCATAATATTTATTTCATATTAAAAAAAAAATACAAAATACAAAAAGAAAAATTCTTTTAATATTAATACACATAAAAGAAGTAATTTATGAATTACAACTTTTTATTTTAATAAGGAATAATCTATTCATAATATTTTTTTTTTTTTTTTTTAAAAAAAAAAGCAATAAGTGAAGAAAATTTTTTAAATAAAGTATTAATTTTATTGAAATAATTTATAATTATAATAATAAAAAACAGTATAAACATATAACTCTATTATAAAGGATAAATTAAAAAAAAAAAATATTCAATTATTTATTCAATATGAATACAAATAAAAATTATTATTCACCTTTAACAAATAATAAATCTTCAAAAATTAATTTCGTGGATGAAAAGGTAGATACAACTTCGAGAAACCAATCCTTACATAAATTTAATAGTGCAGATTCAATAAGAAATGAGAAGGTATCCTCAAAAATAAAATCTAAAAATAGAGCAAGTGTTAGCTATCCAGTGGGTAAGAATTCCTTACCTTACAGTATTGTTGATTTAGATAATAGTTCAAAAAAGGAAATTCAAAATTTAATATCTTCTATTCGTAAACCTGTAAATAATAATGAACAGTCCTATACTATTTTTTTACCAAATGAGAAAGAAGACATCAATCCTATCGTTAATAAAAAATCAAGTAATAAAAATAGGGCAAAGTCAAAAACTTCCAGAGGTGGAAGTCGTCAAAAATTATCTCAAAAAAATGGAAATGATTCCAATGCTTCTGAAGAAAAAATTATATTACAAAGAAAAAAATCTTTATTGGAAAATAATTCAAAAGACGATGAAATACAAAGTCATCAAGATAAACAGGTGATAGTAACAACTGAATCTGAAGCAGTGGAATCTTCATTAAATTCACAAGAGGATGGAAACGATAAAGATAGTTCTCTATCGAATGATACTACATTAGTTACAATTTCTACAAAAAAGGGTGAGAATGGTTCTGATAAAACGGAAGGTTTTGATAGTGATATCAATGGTGAAGTAGAAGAAGAAGAAATTATTAACCAAGAAGAAAATCTTAAATCATCTAATTTAAAATATAATGATAAAAATTATGATGAAGAAGAAGAAGACAAAGAAAAAACAGAAATAGCAGAAGGAACAGAGGAAACTCATGTCAATTCATCACCGAAACCAAAATCAAAATCAAAATCAAAATCAAAATCAAAATCAAAATCTAAATCTAAATCAAAGTCAAAGTCAAAATCAAAATCAAAGTCAAAATCAGAATCAAAATCAAAGTCAAAATCAGAATCAAAATCAAAATCAGAATCAAAATCAAAAAATTTAAAAAAATCTAAAAAAGATCAAACTTCAAATACTAATAAAAAAACTCAAAGTTTTAGTCATAAATATCTTTCTAGACCTATTAAGGGATCCATTTCTACTGTATTTAAATTAGGAATTGGTGCTCTTTCATCACTATTTAATCTTCGTGTCGACGATG
>JACVTC010000075.1:615000-620000 GCA_016946835.1 Neocallimastix lanati (nom. inval.) | reverse complement strand
AGGTTCAATATTTCAAGTTTAATTTTTTTTTTTTTTTTACTTGAAGGTTAATTTATGTTAATTTTCACTATTAGGTTATTTTATTCATTTCCAAAATAAATATTATTTTTTAAATAATCAAAAAAAAAAAAAAAAAAAAAAAAAACAGTTAAGCAACTTTTTCTTTAATATTTAAATTTCTTTTATTTTATTCTGGTCTACGTCTACTTCCCTCTAAAATCCAAATTTCTAAAAGGATTTTTAATAATATTTGAATTTTTCTCATCATTAAAGTATTAATGATAACAAGTTTAATAATTAACTTATTGAATATTTTTGCAATCAATAAAGTACAGATTGTAGATGGATAAATGACATCTATTTATATTATAACTCATGGTTATATTTATTATTTTATTATACCTTTCATCATGAAGTTTTTCTTTTTTTGACATAATATTATTTTTCGGGGGCGAAAAAAAAAAAAAAAAAAAAAAAAAAAAAGATTCTTATGGCTAAGAATCTTTTTAAAGCGTCAGAGGAGAGACTCTTAATCTTCTTAAATTCCTAACTCATAAGTCAGGAATTTAAGGTTTATAATTATGTCAATTTTATTAATATACTTTATAATAGTTTCTAATTATGTCAATTTTTATTAATATATTTTATGATAGTTTATAATTATGTCAATTTTATTAAAATATTTTATGATAGTTTATAATTATGTCAATTTTATTAATATATTTTATGAAAAGTTGTTAGTAACACTTAATTATTCTATATTAAATGCTTTATACTAGTACATTGTGGCTTGTATATTATTTATTTTACAATATGTTTCAATACATTTGAAGTTTATTTTTCATATATTTCACATATTTTAACAATAATAATAATAATAATAATAATAAAAATATAAGGTGAATAAATAATTTTTTTTTTCTATTTATTTTTTTAATATTCCATACAACATTATAATATATTTAATATTTAATACAACAATATATATAGAATAGAAAAAAAAAATATTAATAAATAAAAAAAAAAAAATAAAAAAAACATAATAAAATAAAATAAAAATTATTCATTATTATACTACATATTATTCTTTATATTAATTATTCTATATAATTTAATTATATAATTATATATAATTATTAAAAAAATAATAATAATTATAATTATATAATTATATCTTTTATTTATAAAATAATTATTTATTGTTACATTAACTTTTTATTATTTTATTTTATTTATTTAATTTTTTTTTTTCCACCATTAATATAAAATAATTAAAAAATATATATATATTTTGTTAAAAAATCTTAATTTTATAATAAATTAATATATTTTTTAATTTTTTTTCCCTTTCAAAAAAAAAAAAAAAAAAAAAAAAAAAAAATTAAATAAACTTTAAATTATAATGTAAAGATTTAATAAAATCTTTAATAATTAATTATTACTTAATTAATTAATGTAATAAAATTACATAAATTTATGATTTACGTATATGAAAATTAATTATAAATTTATGTAAACTTTTCATAAAGGATAAATTATTATTTAAATAATTTTGGATAATAAATTTAATCTAAATAATTTATTTAAGTTAGTTAATTTAGTTTATTTAATTTAGTTATTTTATTTTAAGTTAGTTAATTTAGTTTAGTTAGTTTAAAATACTTTAAAATTAATTTCGGAATAGTTTTAAATAGTTAAAATTAGTTTAAATAGTTTATAAAAATAGTTTTGAATTGTAAATATATAAACATTAGTATTAATAAATAAATAATAAATGAGTTCTTTGATATTTTGATATGAAATAGAAATAAAAACTCTAATTAATAATAAATTTAATAAAAGATTATTTATTAAAAAAAGGAATTTTTTTATTACGTGTTTAAAATATTTTGTGTATTTTGTTATTTGTAATCTGTTTCTTCCAAACTCTTTACATATAATAAATAATTGTCTATTATCAAAATAAAATTTTTATAAAAAATAATATATATGATATTTATAATAACATTAATCTATAATATTTATATATATATTTTTTTATTTATTTATTTTTCCTTTTTTTATTATTATTATTAATCTTTTTTTTTTTTTTTTAAATAATTTATGCTACCATTGATTATATTATATGTTAGAATATGTGAATATGATGTTATAATATGTGAATATGAGATTAATGTAAAAAAATGTAATGTAAAATAAATAATGTATTAGCCATAATGTATTAATATAAAAGCATTTAATTTAGAATAATAAAGTGCTAGTAACTCTTTATCATAAAATATATTAATAAAGTTGACAATATTATAAAACCTAAATTATTGACTTTTAACATTATATTTTATATTAAGGGGGTGTGGGGCATTTCGCCAAATTGCATTTCGCAAATTTTTTTGAAAGCATGTGGCGTATTAAAAAATGTGACATTTTGCCAAATAGCATTTCGCCCAGGTTGCATTTCGCCAAATTGAAAATTATTAAATAAATAAATAAATCAATAAATAAAATTAAATATTATTAATATCGAATAAAAACAATTTTAAAAAATATTATTTTGAATTAATATTTATTTATTTATTCATTTATTTATATCAATACTCCACTTGTCGAAATGCAACTTTAATACTACGCCACTTGGCGAAATGCAACCTGGCGAAATGCAATTTGGGAAAATGCAACTCTCCCATATTAAGGTAAAACTTATAATATTAATTTTATATTAAATATAAAAAAAAAAAATAAAAAATAAAAATATTTAATTTTACCACCAAATTAAATTTTATTCATTTTTTTTTTAATGATTTTATTATAATTATGATTGTTTTATAATTAATAATATATTGAATTTTTGATATTAACAATTATTAATGAATTATTGAGTCATCGAGACTCTTAATCTGTTAAATATATAACACTTAAAATCAGAAATGATATTTATATTAGTATTATGTTATTTATTTATTTATTTATTTTATTGCTTTTACATTTAAAGAAAAGACCTTCTTCATTTAAAGAATAGGTTATTTATAATTATTTTCTATAGT
This sequence comes from Neocallimastix lanati (nom. inval.), assembly GCA_016946835.1. NCBI lineage: Eukaryota > Fungi > Neocallimastigomycota > Neocallimastigomycetes > Neocallimastigales > Neocallimastigaceae > Neocallimastix > Neocallimastix lanati (nom. inval.). The sequence continues at coordinate 616,959 of JACVTC010000075.1, read as the reverse complement.
AGTCTAACATTATTGGGTAATCTTTAACGTAACACTATTCATTATATTATATTATCAAATAAAAATATTTTTTACACTTAATAATGTAGTATAATGTACAATGTAATTAAACCCATAAACGGTGATATTTAACATTCCCCCCCCCCCCCCCTTTACATTGGCATTTTCTACCTTTCCATGATGAAATCGGTAAAGTATTTTTTTTTTATTTTTTTCATTTTTATTTTTTTCATTTTTATTTTTTTCATTTTTATTTTTTTCATTTTTTTTTTTTTATTTTATTTAATTTTTTAAATTTAAAAAGAAAAAAATTATTTAAATATCTCTATTGTAAAAAAGTATATATATATATATATTTTTTTATTTTTATTTTTATTTTTTTTTTTTGTAAATAATATAAATTATTAATATAAAAATTTTCTTTTAAAAAAAAAAAATTAATATAATAAAGGATTAATATAAATATAAATATATATATATGTAATTCTTTTTTCTTAAAAAAAAAAAAAAAGTAAAAATATAAAATAATATAAAATAAAATAATATAAAATAAATAGTAAAGTAGTAGTATATATAATATAATAATAAAGTATTAATAAAAATAAAATATAAAATAAAATAAATAGTGAAGTAATAAAGTAGTATAAAAGAGTAAAAGTATCAATAAAATATAAAATAAAATGATAAATAAAAATTCATTGATAAATAAAAATAAAATAATAAATAAAAATAAAAAATAAACTTGAAAACTAATAATAATTATAATCATTGATATTAACACCTTTTTTTTTTTTTTTTTTTTTTTTTTTTTTAATATATATTTTATTTCTTTTTGGTTGTACCTAACCAAACATCACTCTCTGATGATGATGAGAATGAATCTTCATCATCTTTATCTTTATTATGATTATTATCTTGACTTTCTGTTTCATCATCATCTTCTTCTTCATCTTCTTCTTCCTCTGATGATGATGATGAAGAAGAGGTTGGATATTCTCCTTGTAAAAGAATACTTTTTCCTTTATTAGAGTTTAAATGATTTGATTTTGATTTCATTGAGGTGGTAGTTATGGAAGATGCTGATGTCATAGGTTGTGAATCATTTGTTGGTATTGGTGTTGATGATGATGGTGATGGTGATGGTGATGTTGTTGTTGTTGTTGTTGTAAATAAACTTTTAAATTTAATTTTTGGTAATTTTGAAGTAGTAGTAGTAGATGAAGAAGTATTCGTTATTGACTTTTTATTTTTATTTTTTTTTTCATTTTTATTATTATTATTATTATTATTATTATTATTTGTATCTGTATCTGTATCTATATCTATATCAATATCTGTATCTGTATCTGTATCTTTATCATTTAAATTACTAGAATTTTGGGTATGGGTATGTTGTTTTTTATTATCTTTTTCTTTTTCTTTTTCTGATTTTTTCATTTCTTCTACTATTTCCCCTTTTATTTTAAGTTTAGGTGATGTGGTACGAAAAAGTTTTATTCTTTTCTTAGGAGGTTTAGTACGTTTTACAGATTCTTCTTCTTCTTCTCTACTAATAGATGATTTTTTATTATTATTATGATGATGATGATGATGACCGGTACCACTACTACTATTACTTTTATTATTTTTTTTCTTCTTATTATTATTAGAGGAATGATTTTTATTTTCATGATGATTTAAATTTTTTTCGGCACGATTTAACATTTCATCCGTATCCATACCACTGTCACTATCAGAATCATACCTTATTGGTGAATTTGAATCTGAATTTGAATTTAAATTTGAATCTGAATCTGAATTGGAATCTGAATTGGAGGAAGATGAAGAGATAGAAGAGATAGAAGACATTTTTTGATGATGATGATGCTTATGATGATGATGTTGTTGTTGTTTTTGTTTTTTATGTTTTGATGAAGAAGAAGAGGAGGTAGGCTTTTTCTTTTTATAATCTTTCATATT
>JACVTC010000075.1:537500-610000 GCA_016946835.1 Neocallimastix lanati (nom. inval.) | reverse complement strand
ATATATTACATCAATTCTTTCATATTTCCAATTTCTACCAGTTAAATAGTCTGCAAGAATATCAAGACATTGAGTCATTTGAGAAAAAATTAAAACTTTACTTCCTCCCTTATGTAATTTATGTAAAAGTTTATCTGTTAAAACAAGTTTTCCAGAAGCATTAATCATACTTTTAAACTGTTGTTCTGGAGTAATGGCATTATCTTCTTTCAATATACGATCTTCAGCACCTTTAATTAAAAATGGATGAATACAACATTTTCTTAATTCTATCATTGTGTTAACTAAATTTGGCATATTATTTTTCTTGGTTCCTTTCTTTAACCACGTTAAATTTTTTTCCAATATAGCTCTATAATATTTCTTTTGAACCGTTGTCAAAGTAACTTTATTATTATTATTATTATTATTTTTTTTTTTTTTAATTACATGATCAAATAAAAAAAAATTTTTTTTATTAATTTTAAAAATATTTATTATCATTATCATTTATATTATTATAATTATTATTATTTTATCATTAATAATTACCTTCAACAACAGTTTCTTCCTTTAATGGAATAGATTGTTCTACATCTTCTTTAAGTCTTCTTAACATAATAGGCTTTAATAAATTTTGTATTCTTTCAACATCTTCTGCTGAATTTAATTTACCATATTTTTCCATAAATAATGATTCTGAATTAAATCTATGTGGTTCTAAGAAATTTAATAAACTCCATAATTCATCTTTTTTTTAAAATATATATATATATAATAATTTTTTTGTTAAAATATAAATGTATATCTCTTTATATATTATTTTTATCTATTATTTTTGTAATAATTTTTTTTTTTTTTTTTTTTTAATAAATATTATACCTAATGAATTTTGTAAGGGAGTTCCTGTTAATAAAATACGATGTTCCATTTTAAATTGTTTTAGAGTTTCAGCTACTTTTGAACTCTATATAAAATAAAATATAATAATAATTGCAACAATAATAATTAATTATTAAGTTAATATAACTATTTTATAATAATATTTATTTCAATATTGAAATACCTTATTTTTTAATCTATGTGCTTCATCAAGAACTGCGACCCTCCATTTTACTTTTTGTAATTGTGATGCTTTTATTTTATTCAATATATATAAATATAAATATACATATAAAAAGAAAATCAATTTATGTATTTAAGAATAAATGTAGTAAATCAATCTTAATTATTTTAAATAATAAATTATAAATAAATTTATTATTACCTGCTGCAATTGCCATTTCATATGTAGTTAATAAAACATCTAATTTATAGATATTATGTATAATTTCATTCTATTTTTTTTTTAAAAAAGAATTAAAAAATATATATATATATATATTTAGCTACTATAATTTTGTAATTATACATATAAAAATTATTCAATAATATATTTATAATAGAATTAAATAATTGAAATAATATTTACCCTAACATTTCTATAATAAAACTATTTAATTGAATAAAAATTATTATAATAAAATATTAATAAAAAGTAATTAGTAGTCATTATTAATAACTATATATACATATTTATATCCAATATATTAATAAAAAAAAAACAATATTAAAAATAATAAAAATATACTTCATTTGCTATTATAAAATTCCTTGATGATTCCTTTCCATGAAACACTACACAATTTAAATCTTATGTATTAAAAAAAAAAAAAAAATTAATATAAAATTTATTATTTATGATTTTTATGTTTTTAATAAAAAAAAATATTATTTTTATTTTTTTATTTTTTATTTTTTTTTTACCTGTCCATGTACGAAATTCACGTTCCCAATTTGATATAGCTAATTAGCGATTATAATTAATTTTGAATATTAAATATTAAAAATATTAGTATAAAAAAATATAAAAATATAATTATATAATAATTATAATAATAATAATATACTTATTGATAAAAATTTGATATATTACTTGATAATGGGGCAATAACCAAAAATGGTCCTTTTACATTATATTCATTATATATTCTATTTAAAAAAGATATTGATTGAACAGTTTTACCTATATTTTAATTTTTTTTATTTTCAATAAATTTTATTTTAATAATTTTTGAATTGAACCACCAAAAAAAGTTGATAAATATATAAAAAATTTTACCTAAACCCATTTCATCTGCTAAAATTGAAGAATGGCCATTCATCCAACTACAAATAATAATAATTAAATAATTAATGAAAATTATAAAAAAATTTATTTTTAATCTAATTATTATAATATAAAAAGGTATTTATTTTATAGTATTGATAATTTACCAATAGGTTAACCAATTTAATGCTTCTAATTGATAGGATCTTAATTCATTACCACCTTTATATCTAATAAACATATGTATTTATATTATTTAGTTATTTAAAATAAAATATAAATATAAACATTAAATTTAATATATGTAATATTATTTCAATACTAACATTGGTGATTTTTCTAATTTTACAAAATTTCTTACTGATGGACGCTTGTTTTTATTTGCATAACTTAATTTCTTTTGCTCTATTCCTTTTAATGATCTAAATCTTTCATAATCATTTAACACATCAGGATCCAACTAATAAGGTATTAATAAACAATAATTAATTCAATTTTTTAAAAAAAATTAATGAATTTATTAAAATTTAAATTCAAATATACATTTATCTATTTTATATTTTATATTTACATCAAGAACTAATTCACGAGGTTCCCATGTACAATCATCATATGACAAAGATTTCCATTTTACTAAATAATAAATTTTATCACCTAATTCACCTTCATCAATAATTCTATCCATCTATTTTTTTTAAATTAGATAGATAATAATTAAAAAAAATTTTTAAAAATAAAAAAGGAAAAATTTAGTCTCTTAATAAATTTCATTTAAGAACTGAAATTATTATTAATTTAATTTTTTACTTTAGTAAAGTTCGGATTAAATATTTCATCAACGCTCCAATTAATTTGGGAGTATAAATATTTTTCAATAAATTTCTTTACTCTATTCTTTCCTATTTTACTTTCAAGTTTTTTTCTATTAATCCATTCTACATCTAAGTAAGACATGGTCTATATTTTAATATATATTATATAGAAATTTATATATATTGAAAAATATATATATTAATATATTAATATAAAATTTTATTTTTAAAAAAGATTAAATTAAATTATAATTTAGACATTAGTATTATTTATATATATTATAATATATTATAATATATAGTAATATATATTATAATATTCCATCATAACTTAAATTTTTTTTTAATTTTTTTTTAAAAAAAAAATTAAACATTGGTAAAAATTAATAAAAAAAAAAAAAAAAAATAAAAATTATTAAAAAAAATAAAATAAAAATGAAATATGTAATACTTTATATTTAACAAGGATTTCTTCAGCATTATTTTCTGGATTACTTCGATATGCTAACATTTTATCAATATTATCTTTTGTTCCCATTGGAATAAAGACAGATTCATGTGGAATAACGAATGAATTTTGTGAAGATTGATCACTTTTTGAATTTGATTTTTTCACTTTTTCTTTTTCTCTCATATGACTTCTTCTCTGTATATAATTTTTAAAAATAAATTTTATTTATTACATTTTTTCATTATTATAAACATAATATAAAATATTGTTTATTACATAATTTATTATGTACTTTTTTTTTTTTTTTTTTTGAATTATATTTTTATTGAAAAATAAATTTTTATTTTAAAAACTTACTTCTTTTATAGTAGGAGCCCATTCATATTCATCATCGTTTGATTCTTCCTCTTCTTCTTCGTCACTTAAATCCAACTTTAAAAAAAAAAACATTAATAAAATAATTTTTATTATATTACTTATTATTAAATATTTATTTTCAAATATATATATAAAGATTGTATACTTCAGAAAGTTCAGAGTCATCATCCTCAAAGAAGTCAGTATTTGATTCATTATCGTTTGAAGATTTTGTATCATAGTCATCATTTTCATTGGAAGTTAATTCTGAACTATATTCATATGACGATTTTCTTCCTGACATTACGAAATAATGAATTGGTTTATTTTAATTCTTAATTATATTAAAAAAAAAAAATTTAGTTTTTCATCATTAGATTATTTTAGATATATTTCTATAAAATATTCTTAGAAATTTATTATATTAATTAGCAATAATAATACTCTAAAATTTTCTTATAATTCTATATATTATTATTTTATTAAATATTAATTTTATGATATTTTTATATTAAGGTTCATTTTTATTGTATTTAATTATTTTACTATTGGTGTTCATTAGAAGTTGAATATGTAAAAAAATTATTGAACATTAATTTTCATCTTTTTAATTTCAAAAAATTTTAATATACTAAATTCATAATAAAATATATGATTTATAAATATATTATACTCATATATATTATTTAATTTATAATAATTAGATTCAAATTAATATAAAATTTCTTTAATAATAATTGAAATATAATTTGAAATAAAAATATAAGATTTATACTTAATAAGTATTAACCATGAATTTATAATTAAAATGTTTATATAATGAAAATACAAATTAAATATGCTTTTCTTGAATTTTAAATATATTGTTTTTGTTATTTAGAGATTACTGAATCATTGGTGTTACTTTAAATATAATTGTATTGAATGAATTATAATTGAAATTAAAATAGTTTGAAATGATATTAAAATAACCTTCTTATTCTTTTCCCTTTCTTTAATATTTAATAATAATAATTTAAATTATTTATATTTTTAAATAAATATATAAATATTACTTTTATTTTATAATATTATTTTTCTTTATTATCATAATAATTGATGAAATTACACTAATATGCTTTTATTTTATATAATATAATTTAAATATTATCACTTACATTTCAAAAATTAATTTTTCATTAAAAATTATTTATTAAAAGAAGTTTTTTGAATATGTTTTAATAAGATTTTTCTAATAAATAAAATGTTTATAAACAATGATACTAATTATAGATAATTCAATATATGTTATATTGATATATAGATTAAAATTATAATTGTCAATTTTAATATATAATAATTGAAATTATAATTTGGATTTTTTTTTTTTTTTTTTTTTTTTTTTTTTTTTTTTTTTTTTAAATAAAAATATTAAGAAGAAGTATATCCTCTTTTCATTAATTAGAGTACTATTACACTTCCACTTTCAAAAAAATTACTATTTGATAATAACACTTATTTTTTAAATAAAGGAGATAAATAATATAAAAAAGGTTTTTTATTCATTTTTTTTTTTTTTTTTTTTTTTATTATTATTAATATTATTATAATTTTTTATTTATATTAATAATATTTATAATATTATATTTTATATATTTAAATAAATTTTATTTTAAAATTATTAAAAATTCATTGTTAATATATTTATTATAATTTATAATGATATATATATGAAAAAACAAAAATAAAATAAAAATAAAATAAAATAATAATCATAATTTTATTATATACTGTTTATTTATATTATATTATTTTTATTTTATTTATGATTTACAATATGCTTTTTTTGTTATTATTAATATTAATATTATTATCATTATTATCATTATTATCATTATTATTATTATTATTAACTGTTTAAACATTAAAAATGAAAATAATATAAAATGTTATTAATTCATATTTAAAAAAAAAAAAAAAAATAATAAAAAAATTATAATTTCTATATTTTTAGCTTTTTAAACAAATAACTATTATTTATTAGTATTTTAAATATAAGCGTTTTCTTTGATCATAAAGATATTTCTCTTGGTTATGTCATCGATCTGGTATCTACGTTATACTGAGATAAAAGGGTATCAAAATAGAATAATAGTAATTCTAATTATAAAATATTTCTGGCCTTTAAAGTTGCTAAAGATAAATAGGTTTGCTAAAAAAAAAAAAATTTTTTTTTATATAATTACACTTAACTGTTGATAGATGAAGATTCGGTATGGAATGAACCTGGAAATCAAGCTAGAATTATCAAAAAAGTTACCACAGGGATAACTGGTATTCATAGCAGCATTGCTCTTTTGATTCAATTATTTATTATTAATTATTTATTTAATTTAAAAATTAAATATATGTATAAACTATTAATATTATATTGAAAGCTCTATTAGTATAAAATCTTTCAACATGAAGAAAAACATTTTTTGGTCTAAAAATGTTAAACAACAAGTATAGAAAAATTTTGTAATATATTTAGTGCCTCCACAGAAGAAGTGGCTTGTATTTTGAATCAGTACATCGTAAACTATCTATGAAATAACAATACTAATATTATATGCTTTAAATCAAATATATGAATGTGGATCATTTTGCCAATTTTTATAATACAAATTTTCAATACGCCATTTATTTTTAATGGCTTGTAAAATTTTTTGTTAACGTCATAAAAATTTTAATAAAATTATATGTAAAAAAATAAATGTATAAATAAATAAACAAACAAATAAATAAATAAATAAAGAATGTAATAAGTATATAAAACAAAAATAAATAGTAGAATATGAATATAAAGTACAGATTGAATAAAATAAAATAAAATAAAATAAAATAAAATAAAATAAATAGTAGAAATATGAATATAAAGTACAGATTTAATAAAATAAAATAAAATAAAATAAAATAAAATAAAATAAATAGTAAAAATATAAATATAAAGTACAGATTGAATAGAATAAAATAAAATAAATATCTAATAATTTTTTATTAAAGAATTTTACAGATCAATGTATTAGAAATGAAAATTTTTTACATTTTTATTGTATTCAATTAATGATGTAATATAATATATAAAACAATATTATTGTTTGTTAATAATCTCATTAAATATAAATGTTTTTTTTGCTTTCTAACATATATAATTAAATAAAACATTTTATTTTTAAAAATAAATTTTCTTTAATATTCTTTAATAAAAAATAATGATAAATATTTATTTTATTTTATATATTAGTACTTTTATATTATTACATTCAATATTTATTTAATTTTATTTTATTTTATTTTATTCAATCTGTACTTATATTTATATTCTACTATTTATTTTATTTTATTTTATTCAATCTGTACCTATATTTATATTCTACTATTTATTTTATTTTATTTTATTCAATCTGTACTTATATTTATATTCTACTATTTATTTTATTTTATTTTATTTTATTCAATCTGTACTTATATTTATATTCTACTATTTATTTTATTTTATTTTATTCAATCTGTACTTATATTTATATTCTACTATTTATTTTATTTTATTTTATTCAATCTGTACTTATATTTATATTCTACTATTTATTTTATTTTATTTTATTCAATCTGTATTTATATTTATATTCTACTATTTATTTTATTTTATTTTATTCAATCTGTACTTATATTTATATTCTACTATTTATTTTATTTTATTTTATTCAATCTGTACTTATATTTATATTCTACTATTTATTTTATTTTATTTTATTTTATTCAATCTGTACTTATATTTATATTCTACTATTTATTTTATTTTATTTTATTCAATCTGTACTTATATTTATATTCTACTATTTATTTTATTTTATTTTATTCAATCTGTACTTATATTTATATTCTACTATTTATTTTATTTTATTTTATTTTATTCAATCTGTACTTATATTTATATTCTACTATTTATTTTATTTTATTTTATTCAATCTGTACTTATATTTATATTCTACTATTTATTTTATTTTATTTTATTCAATCTGTACTTATATTTATATTCTACTATTTATTTTATTTTATTTTATTCAATCTGTACTTATATTTATATTCTACTATTTATTTTATTTTATTTTATTCAATCTGTACTTATATTTATATTCTACTATTTATTTTATTTTATTTTATTCAATCTGTACTTATATTTATATTCTACTATTTATTTTATTTTATTTTATTCAATCTGTACTTATATTTATATTCTACTATTTATTTTATTTTATTTTATTTTATTCAATCTCTACTTATATTTATATTCTACTATTTATTTTATTTTATTTTATTTTATTCAATCTGTACTTATATTTATATTCTACTATTTATTTTATTTTATTTTATTTTATTCAATCTGTACTTATATTTATATTCTACTATTTATTTTATTTTATTTTATTCAATCTGTACTTATATTTATATTCTACTATTTATTTTATTTTATTTTATTTTATTCAATCTGTACTTATATTTATATTCTACTATTTATTTTATTTTATTTTATTTTATTCAATCTGTACTTATATTTATATTCTACTATTTATTTTATTTTATTTTATTCAATCTGTACTTATATTTATATTCTACTATTTATTTTATTTTATTTTATTTTATTCAATCTGTACTTATATTTATATTCTACTATTTATTTTATTTTATTTTATTCAATCTGTACTTATATTTATATTCTACTATTTATTTTATTTTATTTTATTTTATTCAATCTGTACTTATATTTATATTCTACTATTTATTTTATTTTATTTTATTTTATTCAATCTGTACTTATATTTATATTCTACTATTTATTTTATTTTATTTTATTCAATCTGTACTTATATTTATATTCTACTATTTATTTTATTTTATTTTATTTTATTCAATCTGTACTTATATTTATATTCTACTATTTATTTTATTTTATTTTATTTTATTCAATCTGTACTTATATTTATATTCTACTATTTATTTTATTTTATTTTATTTTATTTTATTTTATTTTATTTTGTATACTTGTACTTACTATTGCATTCTTTATTTATTTTTTTCTTTTACAAATAATTGAAAAACTAATATTTCAAAATTAGTATTTAGAATAATATTGGATAATTAATATAATAATTTTAATTATATAATTAAAAAATATTTATAAAAATAGAGAAATGGAAAAAAATCTTATTATTGATATAAGTGAGTCTAACAAAGGAAAAAAATAAATTATTATTAATAAAAAATATAAATTTAATTTTTCATATATAAGAAAAGATAATTCAAAAGTTTATGTACAGAAATAAATGTAAATCTTTTATTATTTTAAATGATAAGAAAGAAATCTTAAAATATGATAGTTCACATAATTATCCTGAAAAAGTATACGATGTATCTCTATCTATAATGAAACATAAAATTAAAGATGGAATTGAAAAAAAGTTCAATTCCTTATGATATAAAAATAAAACCCCTATATAATAAAATTTCTAAGGAAATGAGATTTATATGTTCAGAATATAATTCAATTAAATCCCAAATATCAAGAAATTTAAATAAAAACTATCATCCAATGTAACAACATTTACTGAAATTCCTAATGAATCTAAATATTATAAAACAAAGTGAGGTGAAAATCTTATGATATTCAAAAAATATTAATTTAATAATTTTTCAATCTCCTTATCAAGTAAAATTATTTAAGGAATATAATGATGATATATTTGTTGATGGTACATTTTTTATTGCCCATAAATTTAGTTATCAAATATTTATTACAAGAACTTACGCTAAAGAATTAGAGATAGTTTTTACACTACTTTTTTTGCAATATTACAAAATAAAGAACAAGAAACATATAAAATATTTAAAAAATTAAAAAAAAAATGTTAATACATGTAACAATAATATTATAATTGCAGAATCAATTGTTATTTAAATAATTTATTTCCAGCAATACCATCTTATTATGAATTAATAGATAAATTAAATGAACTTGAACATTTACCATATTATCAAAGAAAAATAAGAGGAATTTAGAAAATAAATAAAGAGTAATAAAAAAAGCTAATGAAATCAGTGTCTTAATTGAACGCTACATAAATATTGAAACCAAGTTAATTGATACTAAATGTGATAGAAATAATACTATTAATTTGTGGTTTGATTGTTTAACTGATTTAAATAATATAATATAAATATTATTTTAAAATAAATAATTAAAAAATGAGGAATAACCAAACGAAATAATCAAAATTCTGTCATTCAAAAATTTAATTTATAAAGCTTATTAAATTTATACAGTTTAAATAAATATTCAAATACGTCTCTATAATTAATAATTTTCTCATTATAATTATTATTTTTTTTAATAACATTTAAATAAAAGAATTATTATTAATAATATTTATATTTTTAATAACATTTATATTTTTATATAAATTTTTTATTAATAGCATTTAAATAAAAGAATTAAAATCATAAAATCTAACCATTATATGATTTATTTAATTATTCACTTAATAATTAATTTAAAATTTGAAATAACAAAATAATACAATAAAATAATATTATGTAGCATAAAATATATATAGCCACAAATTTATATATATCACGTGAAAAATTGGCGTAATGCAACCTCCCCAAAAATAATAACCCGTTTATTATATATTTCTAAACTTTATAATAATCTATTTATTTATATATAATTGTTTTAAAAAATATTAAAAAATTTATGGCATTAATTTACATTAATATAAAAGCCACGTTGCAAAATAAAATTTCCGAAATGCAACTCATTCCTAATATAGAAAGTTAATTTTTTATGTAAATAATTTACTATTTATTGTTATTTCTATTCAAAACAAAACAAAAACAAAAACAAAACAAATACAAAAACAAAACACACAAAAAAAAAAAAAAAAAAAAAAAAAAAATATATATATATATATATATTTTATTGATATATAGCCTTCTCTCTTAACAAAGCAAATCTTAAATGAATTAGTTTTAAAAACTCATCAAAATAATTATATTAAAATAAAATATTATTTATTAAATAATATAATATAAAATAAAAGTTAAATAAATTATAAATGATATGTTGAATTAAATAATTTAATATTATTTTAGAATAAATCAGATTTATTCTATTTTAATATTATTGAAGAGATTGTATTTAAATAAAATAAACAGTTATTTTTTTTATATTTATTATTTTCATAATAATAATTAAATTAAATAATAATAATTTAGATTTTATAAAATACTATTACTAAATAATTCTTTTTGTTATAATCAAAAACATTTATAATATATATGTAATAAATATTAAAACCGGAAATATATAAATGATAATTTATATAAGCGTTAATTCATAAACTATAATTCGTATATACTATTGCTTCAACAAATTTATAATATTTATTAAATTTAAAATTTAAAAAAAAAAAAAAAAAACAAATCAACTAAAACTTTTATTATTTAATTTATTATTATTTTTATATTTCAATTTTTAGTTTTTCTTTTTTCTTTTTTTTTTTTTTTAATTTATTTATTTATTTATTACCCCATAAATTTTGACATTAACAAAATATTTAAATTAAATTACAAATAAGTATTTATTTAGGATGAAGAGTGATATTGATAATAAGAAAAAATACAGAAAAACTTTAATAGCATGTTACTTAGGGTTTGTGAAACAAGCTATATGTGCAAATTTTGTGCCTCTACTTTATGTAACTTTTTATAATACTTATGGAATATCTTATGGTAAACTTTCATTTATATCAACATGCTTTTTCCTCACACAATTGTTAATAGATTTTGTGTGTGCAGGAATTGTTGATAAAATTGGTTATAGATTTTGTACCGTTCTTAGTGAAATTACATCTGGACTTGGTTTAGTAGGGTTAGCATTTATACCTGATTTGCTACCTTCACCCTTTTTAGGAATAATACTCTGTGTAATAGTGTATGCTATTGGTAGTGGACTCACAGAAGTTTTAGGAAGTCCAATTATTGAAGCATGTCCTTTTGAAAATAAAGAAGCAATGATGAGTCTACTTCATTCTTTTTATTGTTGGGGATGGGTAGGTGTAACCGTACTCTCTACTTTATTCTTTTCAATTTTTGGAATTGAAAACTGGAAAATACTTTCATGTATATGGTCTATTATACCTTTCTATAATGTTTATAATTTTGTAGTATGTCCAATTGAACCTCTTGTGGAAGAAGATAAGAGTATGACTATAGTACAATTATTTAAGACAAAAATCTTTTGGATTTTCATTATACTTATGGTTTGCGCAGGTTCTTCAGAAATTGCTATGGCGCAATGGGCTTCAGCTTTTGCGGAGTCAGCGTTACATGTATCTAAGTCAGTTGGTGATCTTGCTGGACCCTGTGGTTTTGCCTTTTTTATGGGAATTTGTCGTACTCTTTACGGAAAGTATGGAAAAAATGTAGATTTGACATTATTTATGATAATCTCTGGTTTTCTTTGCTTAGGGTGTTATTTAGTTGCTGGACTTACTAATATTTCTATTCTTGGTTTATTAGCTTGTGCTCTCTGTGGGTTTTCTGTTGGTATTATGTGGCCTGGATCAATTAGTATTTCCTCAAGAATTCTTCCAACTGGTGGAACGGCTATGTTTGCACTTCTTGCTTTAGCAGGAGATTTAGGAGGATCAATTGGACCAGCTATTATTGGTTATGTATCACAGAAAAAAGAAGAAAACCTTAAAGTTGGTATACTTGCTGGAATTGGATTTCCATTAATATTAATTATTTGTGTAGTAATAATAAAAAAATTAATTATTAAAGGTAAAAATGTTAAGAGAAAAAGTAAAATATTAATATAATTTAATATAAATATTAATATTTATTATATTTAAATATTAAATATATTTATACCAAAATTAATTAAAAAAAAAAAAAAAGCTAAAAAAAAAAAAAAAAATTACGAAATATAAATACGAAATATAAATTATAATAATATTAATGTTAATATTGATAATATTAATATTATATATAAGTAATACAGTATTTAATTAAAATTTATTTATTAGAAACAAATAGTGAAATAAAAATAAAAATAAAATAAAACAAAAACAAAACAAAACAAAATAAAATAATAATAATAAAAAAAAAAAAAAAAAAAACAATAAAAAAAATAAAACAAAAAATTATACAAAATATAAATAATAATATTAATATTAAATACATTGAAATATTACATTAAATTAACATTTATTTATTTAAACAATGAAATATTACATTAAATTAACATTTATTTATTTAAACAAAAGTTTAAGACATGAAATAAAAATGAAATAAAATGTAAATAAAAATTAAGATATTATTTGTAGTAATATTTTTAAATATTACATTATTTGAAATAAATTATAAAAAAAAAAGCTAATATAAATATGTATTTATTTTATTTTATTTTATTTTATTCAATCTGTACTTTATATTTATATAAATTATTTTAAAAGTAAATTATATTTAAATTATATTATAAATTACTATATGGGTTTATGCTATATTTTGATATTATAAATTAATACCAAAAAATAATATTTTATATTGTAAATTTAATGTTTGGGATCACTTATTTATTGATATTTTTATATTTAAAAAAAAAAAAAAAAAATATATATATATATATATATAATAATAATAATAAAATATCTATATATTTAATAATATAGTCTTTTTTTTTTTTTTTTTTTTTTAAATTGTTTGTTAAAATTTATAATCTAATTACAAAAATTATTTATTTTTTTACCATTCAATAAAATAAACATAATATAAAATTAAAACATTTCAATTATTTTTATAGTGTCGTTAATAATAGTTTATTCATAATAAAAAAAATTCACCTAATAATCTAAAAACTATTTAATTATATATCATAGAGTTCATAGCATAAATTACTTATTAGTCTTTCATACAAATTAAGTATATACTAAATGGCAGAAAGATAATGAATGAAATATTGGTATCTTAATTCTTAATTTTATTTATGTTGCTTGTATCTTAAAAAAAATTTAATGAATACTTCAATATTACTATTATTCATTGTGTATTGAAAATATTAAATTTTATATTAAATATTATGAATTTAATAATTTTGATTTATGTAATTTCTAAGAAATAATATGAAAACATTTGAAAAAAAATGAAAAAAAAAAAAAGATAAAGAGTCATATTTCAAAATATTAAAAAAAAAAAAAAAAAAAAAAAAAAAAAAAAAAATTACTAATGTAAAGATAAATAAAATAAAAATGTCAATATAATGAAACAATATATTTATGATAATAAATAAATAAATAATAATGAATTAATAGAATAAAATTTTTTATTCTTCATTACCAAAAAAAAAAAATTCAATTTTCAAATTTTAAATCGTAAAACTTAAATATTTATACAAGAAATAATCATTTATTTATTAAATTTAATATAAATTTTATATATGTATATATAAAATTAATTAAAACAAATAGTATATATAGAAATATTAATATATACATTTCATAATAAAAACACTTTTTTTTTTTTTTTATTATTTATATATTCTAATCATTTATATAAAAAAAAAATGATTTAAAAAGTTAAATAAGTATTTTTTTTTTTTCAAATATTATTTATTTTTTTTATATTATACAAACTATTTAAGGTTTTTTTTTTTTTTTCAAGGCTAATATTTCGAAAAAAAAAAAAAAAAAAAAAAAAACCAAAGTTTATTTAGTAATATAAAATTTTTTTTTTTTGTTTTGAAAAATTGATTTTCGATTATATACAGTGTTTGGTATTGATTTAATTTCTATTATAAGAATTTATATGGATTAAAAAAAAAAAAAAAAAAAAAAAAAGACCAATAAAAATACTATAAAGGCATTGGAATAATGGTCTTTTTTAAATTAAATAGGAAGGTCAATCTGACCGAAGATATAGTAATATTTATTACTTTTAAACAATTATATACATATTATATATATATATATATATAAAATTTAAAGATATTCAATATACTAAACTTAATATATTAATCATTTTATTTCGATTTAATACAAATATAAAGGATTACCAAGCATTTTGGAATCTTCTAATAAAATATTTAAAATCGGATGAACCTTCAACTCGTTATTTTGCATTAAATTATATTGCTGGAATAAAAGAAAAACTATCAAGACTACTAAATGACCAAGATATTGCAGCATTATTATTTAAATCAATTTATTCAATTTCAACATCTGAAAAAGTAAATTGATATATATATATATATATATTATTATTATTATTATTATTGCCTATAAATTGAAAAAATATATAAATTAACAAGAATATAATATATATATATATATCATATATCTTTAATAGAACGAAAAATTAAGAGATTTAGCCCTTTTTTTATTACCATTATGCATTAATTATGAAGTTACAGACTATTTTAAAGAATTGGTATTCCAAAAAATTTTAACTGAATTTTTACAATACTTTCCTAAAAATCTTACTAATGTAAGAGAGGTACGAGAATTTAAAGAAGAAATATCAGGCCCTGAAATAAAAAATTTGAAAAAATATATTTATCTTTTGAGATGTTTTTCATCATTGTTTCATTTCCCACAAGCAAAAAATCGTCAATTTCAAGCATATGTTGATCAATTATTTGTAATATTATTAAATCGGGATATTAATATTTATATTCAATCTGAAGTATTTTATAATATTCATATGCATTATTCTGTAACTAATGGAAATAGATTAAGATTTGAAAAATATTTAAGAGAACCAATTACAAAATTAGGTGACAGTATCATAAGTTTAATTTCATTATATAGAGATACTAGTTCAATGGAAGATCTTGATAATGAATTAAATATTGATATAGAAATGCTTCCGGAAATGCCTCCAGAAATTAAATATTGGAGATCTCAATATTATGCTATCTGGAAAGTTTGGTTTTTGAGACCAACAGATAATGATATTCTTTTATATGATTGTTCCAAACTTAAAACGGCAGGATATGCATTGAAAAGGAAAGAACAATTATTTAAATATATAAGACAAAATAATAGCGGTTTTTTAGAAGCAAAATTAGAGGTCGAATTACCATATAATATAAATACTCAACCATCTTTACTTTATTTTATAGATAAAATGAAAGAAAAGAAATTATCCGTTAATCAAAAAGGCAAAAGTATTCAAATATGCTTATTTTTTTTATAATAATTTAACAAATTTAATTTAATATATATTATAAAATATATTATTATACTATTTATTATTTTTCTTTTATTGAAAAAAATTATTATTATTTTAATTTCAATTGCTAAATTATTTTATTATCAATATCTTAATAATTATAACTTTATTGAAATAGTAGAAAAATCAATTAATGACAATACAAATGAAAAAGTATCAAATAATACATTAAGTGAAATTAATGATTCATTAAAGAAACCAATTGAATATATGAATTTTAAACCAGAACCTATTAATATTAATGAAATTTATGTATTAGAAATTGAAATGGGAAATAAAACAATCATTTTTGATAAGTTCCCATTTGTAAAAAAATTTTATTTAAAAAATAAATCATTTAATAAGGTAAATTTTCAATTTCAAGTTTATCCATTTGAATCTTTTATAGTAGAACCAAGCTATGGTGAATTATTATCTAAAAGAAGAGTACAAATTACAGTAAAATATTTAAATATTAATAATACTTTTAATAGTAGTGGTAATGTTAATGGATTTTTAAGATTAAGAACTACAAGAGGCTATCCAATTGAAAGGTAAATATAAATAAAAGTACCATAATATGATTATAAATAAATTTATTTCAATATTATTTTTAAATTTTATAAAAAAAATCAGAAAGTATTATTATTAATTGTATATCAAATAAATAAATAAATAAATAAATAAATAAATAAATAAATAAATAAATAAATAAATAAATAAATAAATTAATAAATAAATAAATAATAATAAAATGAATAAAAAAAAAACTTTTTTTTTTTTTCCATAAATAAAGAATTAATTTAATTGGAATATCACTGCCGAGTATAAAAATAAATACAATACATTTAGATTATGGATTGGTACCTCCGAATACTGAGAGAATGAATTTTTTTGTAATTAAAAATTTGAAAAGAGAAGTAGTTATTTGTAATGTATTTATTTTAGAGAATGAATATAGTTCATTATTTAATTTTTCAGAAAAAAAAGTATCAATTGAAAAAATGAGAGAGAAAGCTATAACATTGACTCTTTGTTCATCAAATATTGAGGAAATTAATTGTAACTGTGTTATCACTACAAATTTGGGTGAAATATATTTTGTAAATCTAAAGGCAGTTTGTGGATATCCTGTTTTAATCAATAAAAAAGTTAATTTTGGTCCTACAGATATATATTATAATAATGCAAACAAGAGAATATTATTAGAAAATAATGATCCTTTGTATCCAATTTCTATTCCTTTAATTCCTTCAACAAAGGAAATAGTAATTAATGATAACATGGAAGTTGTATTAAATCCAAAAGAAAGAAAGCAAATTAAAGTTGAATTTAATTCAATGATTACTGGAACAAGAAACGAATATATTACTATTAATAATCCTATAACAGAAGTTAAAGAAATAACTGTTAATGCTATATCTGGTCCATCTATTTTAATTCCAATTTATAATGAAGTTGGTTTTCCTGTCACTTTTCCATATACTGAGGTTAGTATTAAAATACCATTGATTAATGTTATTAATGAGAACGCTAAATGCTTAATTACTCTTCCAATAAATGCCCCATTTAATATTTCACCTGTTGAAAGTGGAACAGAAATTCTTTCATATGTAAATACTGATAATACTAAAAAAACTTTATTATTAGAAATTAAAAAAAAATCCACAACATTTGTTAAAGTTACCTATTGTGCATGGGCACAAGGTCTATATAGATCAAATTTAAATTTTGAATTACAATCACCAAGTAATTTACATTTATATAGTATATGTTTAACAGGATGTTGTATTTTAAGATCAAAAAAGAGTTATGATCATAATAAGTTTACAAGAATAAGAAATTTCTTTAATAATATATTTGATTGTCCAGAATTTTCTGGAGTAGAACCAGAAAATTTGGAATTAAATTATAAAGATAATACTTCAAGAGTTTTATATTTGCCAAGTCAATTTCCTGTAATATCGAAAAATATATATACCAATGGAAATAATGACATAATGAAAGATAAATTATTTAAAGGCTTAGTCTCAGATAATGATAAAAATCTTCCAATTAAAAAGGATAAAAAAACTATAAATAATAGTGGTATTAAAGTTATTTATAAGAATTCTGATATTAAGATTCCAAACTATCTTGATGAAGAATATGATAGTGATTATGATTTAGAAAAGGAGGAGATAATTAATGGATATGTAAATAATAGTTACTTTTCCACAAAATTATATAACAACATCCTAATTTTAATGAATATAAGTGAAACCGATCAACCATATCATATTTTTATATCTGGACCATTCAATACAAATGCACCATTGGATGGTGTTTTAAAAAGTGATTCTTATTTATATATTCCAATATATATAGATTATAGTAAATTTTCGAATTTTATTACAAAAGAAAACTTTTATTATACTTGTTATGGTCATATAACTATTATGGATGAATATAGAGCTTATCTTGGTTCAGTTCATACTTTATTACAAGGACTTAATAATACTATGCTAGATTATGAAGTTGGTAAAGTAGCGTATGGTCCTACTACTATTGACTTCCCTAACTGTGAACAATATCAAACAGTTAAAAAAATTATTTATCTTCGAAACAAAACTAATTATGACATTGAATATGATATTGAATTAATAAATTTTGAACATAATATATATAAATTAGATACACTTTCTCTATTAAATAGAAAAACGCAAATAAAAAATAAAAGTATTAGAAACGGTTACAAATATAAAAATGAAGATGTTAATGTTAAAAAAATTGAAGATATAGATAATCATAATTATAATGATGTAGATAATAGTAAAAATAAAGATAATAATGAAAATAAAGATAATAATGAAAACAAAGATTATAACGAAAATATAGATAATAATGAAAATAATGATAGTAATGAAAATAAGGATAATAATGAAAATAAGGATAGTAATGAAAATAAAGATAATAATGAAACTTTAATAAATATTAATAACGAAAATGATAATATTAATACTGTTAACTCTATTAATAAAGATAATAGTAAAAATATAATTGAAAATACTAATGAAGAAAACACGGAAACTACTGATGTTTATCTTAAGCATAAGAATGATGCATTTGTATTAAATAAAACAAATTTAAGTAAAGTTATTAAACCATTCGAAATTATTCCATTAGAAGTTTCATGTTTAAGTCCATTAATAGGATCATTTAAAGCGGTTTTAAAAGTTAATTATAAATTAAAAAATATTTTTGAAAATCCATTAAATTCGAATAAATCTAATGAAAATAAATATAAGATGTTTTATGCAGAAATTTCGAATATAGATATAACTGATATTCAATTTAAGACTCCAGATATTATATTTTCATGTGATATCGGTGAGCCAAAAATTAATATATCAAATAAATTTTTATATTTTGGGGATATTGCCATTGGAAATTCATATGGCAAAGATCTTATTATTATTAATAAAGGTATTCCAGTTGATCAGTATTTCTTTTCTTTATCACCATATACAGTAGAAAATAAAAAGTTATTTTTAAAGGTAAATGAAAAAGAAAATAATATGATTACTTTTGTTGGAAAGCAAACAGGAACGTATAATAGCTATATTATATTAGGATACAAAAATATATTAAATTTCATGCCAGTCTCGGCATTTTGTGGAAAAATGGAAATAGAAACAAATATTGGACATTTAATTAAAAAAGAATATATATCAGATTATAATAATAATTTCTGGGAATATCCTGATGTAGTACTTGATTTCAAATGTGTTGAATTTTCCAAAATTAAAAGCATGGAATTTATAATTTATAATAAAGGGACAATTGCTCTAACATTGACAGATGTTAAAACATCTAATGATAATATTATTACATGGCATTTGGTAGAAGACAAACAAGATAATAATAATTTTATTTTTAATTCAAAATTATTGTTAATTGATAATAATATAGCTAATAAATCTGAAATATATTATCAAAAAGAAATAGATTGGGATGAAATATCATATTTAATGGAACGACAAATTCATACATCTAATGGATTAATTAAAAATAATGAAAATAATAAATCAAGTTTACCAATAATAATATTGCCCAATGAAAAAGTTAAATTAATTTTAACAGCATGGGGATATAAGGAGGTTTATACAAAAATAAGCAATGAAACTTTTAATTTTAAAAGAATTATAATTTAATATATAACTAAAAAAATTTTTTTTATGTACTATTTAATATATAATTAAAATAATTAGGGGAAATTTAAAGAAACTATTGACTTCTTTATTGATATTGGAAATAATTATGAAATATATAAATTATATTTGAAGGGTGATATTTCTCTTCCATTATCATTAAATAAGAAAGGTATTGATTTTGGTATTTGTCATGTTGATAGTACTAGTGATGTGAGTTATAAATATAAAAAAAATTTTTTTCATTGTTGAAATAGTAATAATATTAATAATTAATTATTATCTTTCTCTTTTTAGGTCAAACAACTTATAATTAATAATCATTCAAATCAATCTATTAAATGGAGTATTGAATGCATTGAAACAAAATATAACATATTAAATGCTAATAAAAGAAAGGTAGATAAAGAAACCATTTCAAGTACTATTCACCCATTTAAAATTTTCCCAGATAAAGGTATAATTGGAGCAAAAAAAAACCAAATCGTTGATATTAAATTTACACCAAATATTACTCAGTGTGATATAGAAACAAAAGCAATTCTAAATTCAAATATTTTTGAAAGAATACCTATTAAACTACATGGAATAGGTGGATCTATCATTTTAAATGCATCTGTTGAAAATGTAGATTTCGAATGCTGTTTAGTTGGTTCAAAAAAAGTAATACCTATAACTATAACAAATACAGGTCTTATATATTCAAAATTTAGTACAGAATGTTCAAATAATTGCTTTAAAGCCGATCCAGAGTATGGTACTATAAAAAATGGTGAATCATTTATAATAAATTTGTACTATATACCAGAAGTGTTTGGACAAGATCATAAAGGGTATTTTAAATTAATACCAGAAAATTGTACAGATGATAAAGTAATATATATATCATTAGTTGGATCAAGTGGATTTCCAGATGTTGAAATTAATACAAAATTAATTGATTTTGGATATACAGTGTGGAAAGGAAGAAATGTTAAATCATTAGAAATAAAAAATAAAGGAACTGTTTCTGCTATATTGAATTTTTCATCAAAGAATAAAGCATTATCAATTGAGGAAGTAGATGAAGAAAATCATATAGTTATAGAACCTGAATCTATAAAGAAGGTTCATGTTGTATATATACCATCAAAAATGGAATTATTAAATGTAAATGGAGTATTTTCATATGTAAAATATAAATCTGATAATATTTTAGTTAATTTTAGAGCAACTGTATGTCAACCAAAATTAGTAATTGATCCACCTGATTTCTATAGTAAAATTGACTTTGGTATATGTCATAAAAACAAAATTTATGAAAAAAGGTTTACAATATCAAATGAGGGAACAGTTGATCTTAAATATAAAATAAATTTTGATTTTGAAAGTTTTTCTAATAATAATAATAATAATAATAATAATAATAATAATATTAATAATAATAATAATAATAATAATAATAATAATAATAATAATAATAATCATAATAATAATAATAATCATAATAATAATAATAACAGTAATAATAACAATAATTATAATAATAAAAATGAAGATAGCATAAATAATGAAAATGAAAAAATAGAAATAGATTTTGATAATAATAATAATAATAATAATAATAATAATAATAATAATAATAATAATAATAATAATAATAATAATAATAATAATAATAATAATAATAATAATAATAATAATAATAATAATAATAATAATAATAATAATAATAATAATAATAATAATAATAATAATAATAATAATAATAATAATAATAATAATAATAATAATAATAATAATAATAATAATAATAATAATAATAATAATAATAATAATAATAATAATAATAATAATAATAATAATAATAATGATAATATTGAAATTAATAATCTAAATGATGAAGAAAGTGAAATTACTAAATGCCCATTTATATTTACTAATAATGAATATGAATTACCAATTGGTAAAAAAACTGTTGTTACATTAAAATTTCTACCAAAAGATGACAAAGTACATACATATAATTACTCATTAAATTACGGTTTTCAACCAATTTATGGTTCAGTTACTGGTATTGGAGGCATTGGAAAAATTAGTTTCTTCCCCAAAGTAAACATAATTAATTTCGGTATATGTAAAATAAATCAAGAAACAGTCAAAAAGGTTTATATTAAAAATACAGGAAATATTGCAGAAAAATTTATAATAAGACCTATAATTCCTAATTCACAATCAGATGAACTTTATAAAGATGATATTGCAGCATTAAACGAATTTGAACAATCAGAATATTTTGAAGAAAATCTTGACAATGAAGAAAAAATACAAAAAGAAATACAAACTTCTGAAAAAACAAACAAAAATTTACAACCATGGGAAAGTTATTTAGAAACTGTTGGATTAAAATTAATAAACTTTGACAATGTTTGTAAGCCGAATGAGGAAAAATATATTAAATTTATATATGATTCTTCAAAAAACCCATCACTAAATACTTCATTTAAATTGTACACAAAATGGAAATCATATGATTTGCAAATTGTTGGAAAAGGTGGAAAATCAGCTTTAAAAATATATAATATAAATGATAAAGAAATTACATCCAAAAATGGAATTCAATTTGGATTAAAACCAGTTAATACATCAAATAAGTTTTATATTCAACTTAAAAATATAGGTGACTTTGGTATTGATTTTATTATTAATAAATCTATTAAAAATACATTTGATGTTAATCCTGAAGAAGGCTTTATTCCTCCGAATAGTTCATTAATATTAACAATATTATTTATACCAGAAGAAGAAAATATATTTAAATGGGAATTAGATATTATATGGAATAATGGAGTTATTTCAATTCCTGTTACTGCTAAAAGTGGAAGAGAAAAGTTAAATATTACTTTTCCAGAAAGTTACGATGACAATACATCTGTGATTAAAGAAAAAGACAATAATCAAAATGATAATTATATTTTGAACTTCAGCCCTATCCCAATACATTCATATTCTACTAAAAAGTTTTATATATACAATAGTGGTGTAGTAAGTGCAAAAGCAGAAATTACAGTTACAGGTGAAGATTTTATGATAGCTTTTACATCAGATTTATTAAAATATGATGTGAAATCTGTTGATACAATAGCAGATCAAAAAAGAATCCAAAATAATGTAACACCGGATTGGAAAAAGAAATTAATAACTGATGTTCCAGCTCATCATTATATTGAAATAGCATGTAGATATTATGCAGAAAAAGAGTTGGTTTCAAATGAAAAAATATATATTACTTCTACAAACTTTTATGGTATAATTAGTATTAATGCCAGAGGTGGAACTATTTTATTAAGTCATAGTGGAACTCTAGACTTTAATGACATTAATGCCAAGTATAACTATTCAAAAAATATTACTATAAAAAATTCAGGATCTATTGATACAAGAATTTCATTTAAATGGACAGTATCCAGTCATAAACATTACAAAAATATTACACCTGGAGAAATATATTTCATCAATTCATATGATAATGATGATCCAAGATCAGATATGATAAAAAATTATATAATTACCAAATATAAAATAACAAGTAATGATAAAGAAATTCAAATGCAATTATTAAATAATAATACGAAATATGCTAATTTCAAAAAAAATTATAAATATTATTGGGAATTATTAAGATTAAGTATTATTTCAAATTATTTCTATGACGATTCAAATTGGTTAATTCAATATTTAAATAATATTGATAATGTTAATCTATCTAACAACTTTAATGCAAATTTAACATCTTTAATTAACTTAATTGAAAAACATAGATTTAAAAGGAAAAAGAATTTATTTAAAATAATTAAAGCTTCAGTAATTACAAGTCAATCATTATCGAACACACAATCATATATGAGAGTTTTACCAGAAGAATTTTTATTACCTGCAAATCAAAGTTTCGATATTCGTGTAGACATAAATTTAGAACATGAAATGAATTATATTGCAACACTTCATTGTATCTCAAATTTTAGTATTATTGAGGAGCATATTATTCCATTAATTGCCAATCCCAAACAAATATCAATTTTATGTGATATGCATAAAATTGATTTTAAAACTCAATGCATTGGTGAATCTGAAATAATAACAAAGGAATTTACAAATGTTGGTAGTAAAAATATTAGTTACACAATTACTTCAAACAATGAAGGTCTAAGGATTATACCTGATAAGGGTAAATTAATAAGAGGGGAAACAGTCAATGTAAAATTCATTTTTCAACCAATTTCAGAACATTCTCAAACATTCCCAATTATATTCCAACCAGAATATTCTCAACCTATTCGTCTTCATTTCAATGGAGCAGGTGGATATTCTCAAATGTCCCCTAAACATGGATCAACTTATGATTTTGGTAATGGAGTAATTGGAAAAAAGATGGATGTCTTTTTACCAATTGAGAATAAAGGAACTGCAACTTTAAAAATTAATAATATTATTCTATATTCCAATGGTACATTTTTAGAAGGTCCAGATTGGCCAAAGAAAAAAATATGTATTGAACCAAAAGAAATATATAATTTACCATTATTATTTAAGCCTGATATTGAACATCCTTTACCATCAACAATTTCAATTATGACTCCTTTAGAAAATTATGAAATTAATTTAAGTGGTGTAGGAAAAGATGCTATGATTATTATTTCAAGTTTATATTTAGAATTCAATAATTGTATTATTGGAAATAAGTATGAACAGAAAATTACAATTAGAAATACAGGTGATGTTAACTACCCAGTGGTAATGAAACTAAATGATATTATACCAGGAATTAAATTCTTTCCAGAAAAACTTATTGTTTTACCATACAGTATATCTTATGTCATTATTCAATTTAAGCCAACAATTGAATTAAATAAAAATATACTTGTAGGTGTCATCTCGCCTTTCTCTAAAAATCAAATTAGATTAAAATTACATTCTGGATATGTTAAATTACAACTTGAACAGAATATATTTGACCTTGGTATGTTTGAAGCAAATTCATCCCCTAAAATAAGATTTAATGTTAAAAATGTTGGTACTCTTGGTACGCATTATTCTGTTGTTCATAGAAACAAATATTCCAATATACAATTTACAGAAAAAACAGGTTTTATTAGACCAAATGAAACTTTAGCAATTAAAATGAGTTATGTTAATACTAATAAATTTTATGGTCAATTTTGTGAAGCTTTCGATTTATTATCTGATCGTTTAAACTTTAGCGTACCATTTAATGTAATAGGTGATTGTAATCGTGCTATAATACATCCTAACGAAATAAATTCAATAGATATGGGATTATGTCCTATTTATGAATTCACAAAAAAAAGTATTATGCTAAAGAATTATGGCAAATTCCCATTATCATTTAAAATTAAGGTTTCATATCCTATTCAATGTAATATTTTATCTGGTAAATTAAATGGAAATGAAAGTCAAGCTATTAAATTTTCATGGATGCCGACAGGTGCATTTGTACTTCATTCAACTGCCACAATATTATCTAATGCAGGAAATTATTCTATATCATTAGTAGGAAAAGGTACACTTCCAAAAGTTGATATATCTTCTACTAAAATTGATTTTGGAATTTGTGCAATAAATTGTAAATATGAAAAAATATTAACTATTCATAATATTGGTCCAGTTAAATTTAAATGGAATATACAACAACAAAATCAAGATTTTATTTTATCAGTAAATGAAGGTGAACTTCAAGTTAACCAAAGTATCAATATTATAATTAATTTCACTCCAAAAAGTTTAAAATGTTATCAAAGTGCCTTAAATTTAGAATGTAGAGGTTTAGCTAATAAAGAAATTCAATTAGTTGGTGTTGGTGGAAATATGAAATTTTATATATCTCCCAGAACTGTTGATATGGGTATTTATATATATATATATATATATAATTTATTAATCTGTATTTGAATATTAATTTATAAAAATTATTTTTATATTAATTTTTTAATAATAATAAAAAATTAATTAATTTTCTCTAACTTTTTTTTTTTTCTTTTTTTAAAAAATAAAAAGGTACTTGTCCTCTAGGATTAATATCCACTGGTAGTTTTACAATCAAATCGAAAGGTGAAGTAACTATCTATTCTGATTTTTCAGAAGGAAAAAGGTCAAATTCAAATAACATATTTTTAGTACCTAGATCAGTGGTTCTCTTACCTGGAACTTCACATAACTGCAAATTTGATATTTTATTAAATGAAATTGGTCCATTTGAATTCAGACTAATTATATCAACAATTGAAAAAACCTACAAAATAAAAATTAAGGGTAAATTTAGTACATAATATATATACAAACAATACTTTAGTATTAAAATTATTTTGGTATTAACATTATTTAATATTTAATTTAATTATAATATTTTCATATAAATATATGCAAAGGTACTTGCAAAGAATTAAAATTAAGTTCAACAATTCTTAATATACTAAATAAGACGCAAAATGTAAGTAAATCATTTTATTTTATTAATTTTAATTGATTAATATTAATTAAAAACATTTATAATTCAATTTTTATATTATATTATATATTATATATTTATTAAATATATAAAAAGCTTGTAGAAATTAATCCTTTAAAGAGTTATGAATATCATAATTATGATATATTTGACCTCTATATAAATTGTTTAAAAAATAGGATTTATGATGATAATAAGATATTTAATTTAATAGAAAATAAAATGAATGAAATTAATTATCTTATAACTGGAAATAAAAAATATTTAAAGAAAAACAAAAGTAATGACAGACAATATTCTAAATATATGTATAAACCAAGTTCACGAAAAAGATTTTCAGTATTTAAGACACCGATTGTTATTGCAAATATTCCAACATTTAAATCAATTAGTAATATAAATAAAACATCAAATACAAAGTTTAAAGATACTCTCTTAACTAATGGAACAATAAAGGAATTAGATGAATATAATTCAGAAAATAGTAATAAATATGAAACCATAACTAATGGTAATAATTTATTAAGAAATAGATTAACTAATATAAATAATGATGATACAGAAAATAATGGATCTAATATTCAAATAAACAGCTTATGGGATATTAGAAGAAATAATAATAATTCTATAGAAATAAACCCATTTACTTCTAATAATAATCTTTCATCAAATAATTATTCAATTAATGAGCTAAACCAAAAATTATTTACATTATCAGGTAATAGAAAATCCTTCTTGAATGAAAGCTTATTGACATTAAAAAAGAAAAATAATATTTCTATTAATGACATTAAAAAAATAAAAGATGAATTATTAAACAAAGATTTAGCTTATATTAAAAAAGAAGAAGAATTTTTAACAAACATAAAAGATGATAAACTTAAAAAAAATCCTTACAATTATAATGTATCTTATGATATGCATTTAATCAAATTAAAAAAAATAGATAATTCAATATCTTCATTTAAGGAACGTCTAACTAATGATAAATTGTTAAATTTAGAAGAAAAACAAGAATTTATTAATCAAATCAAAAGCGAGGTAAAAATGCATTTAGTTATAATTATTTAAATTAAAATTTTAGTTAATAAATATTAAATTTTTGTTAATTTTTTTTTTTTTTTTTTTTTTTTTTTTTTTTTTTTTTTTTTTGGTTTTTGTATCATAAATATTTTAAAGTTTTTGGAGTATAAATTAAATAAAAAGAAAGAAAGCATTAAAAACAGTAATGAATGTAATGAAGATGACTCCATTATAAAAACAATTATCGATGATCCATTACCTAAGGTATATAATAAATACATTTATATTATTTAAAAAAAACAAATAAAAAAAAAATTATAAACTCTTAATTATATAATTAATAATTATTATTAATATTATTAAATATATTTTCTTAATTTTTAAATATTAGTTTAATGACTACAATATAAATCATATAACTGATTATGTAGAATGTGGAGGTGATGAAAATCTAAAAGAACTTTTAGCCCGTCCATTACCATTTATATATGTAGATCATGAAAATTCCAAATTCAATATTAAATATATTAATATAACTAAAGAAAAAGAATCTGAAAATAATGAAAATCATCACAAAAATATTAACTTTACAAACATTAGTAATAAATACAAAAAGGTTTATAAAGATAATGCAATAATATACATTCCAAATAAGAATTATAATACATATTTAAATAGAACAACTTCAAAAATATAATTATTAAATTTTTTTTATCAAAATCATTTAAATAATTTATATTAAAATTATATATATTTAAAATTTAGTAAAAAAATATAATTAATGCAATTAATTATTTAAATTATACAATAAAAAAAAAATATAGAAAGTATTTACATTTAGAATCATCATGTTATTTAGTAAATAAATTTCTTTTTTTTAGATAAAAAAAAATATATATATATATATGTATATATATAAATTTAACCATCAAAAGCTTTCTTCCCAATAAATAAAAATAATAATATATAATAAAATTTGTTAATAGAATAGTTTTTAATTATACCAATTTTATTTATTTAAATCTTATTTTATTTTATATTTAATAATTTAAACATTAACTAGTTGATTTTATTATTTTTATCTGATATGTCAAAAATTAAATAATTATGCAAATATTAATATATATATAATAAATTAAATATTATATAAATAATGGCTATTATTTTTCAATTTTAGTAAAAATATATATAACATAGTCATTTTCAAAAATAATAAATAAGGGTATTCCATATTATATATATTTTGCATAATATTTATATATATATATATATATATAAAACCTAATTATATTCTAATATGAATATATATTATTTTAATAAATGTTTTAGAATGTTTTAGATAGTAATAAATCATTTAATAATGAATAAGATAATAAAAAAGAGGGAAATTATAAATGAATTACATTTATTATTATGATATGTTATAAAAAAATTTTTTTAAAGTATTGAATCATTTAATTCCATTTTAATATTTTCCTTTAAATATATGATTTTAAGAATTTAACGACAAACTAAATCATAGATATCTTTTTTATCATTTTCAATATCTTTTTCCACCCTTGGAAGGTGTGCCCAAAGTAGAATTCTTTTACCTTTTTTATTTAATATTAATATATTTAAACATGATATTATATTTATTAAATTTTATAAGTATTATTGCTTTATATTATTTAAAAGGAATTTAAAAGAATTTTATTTTTTTAATATATAAGAAACTTCTCTCACCTGTTGAGTCAAGACGTTCACAAGAATCAACCTGATCAGTATAAAACATCCAATAATGACCATTATTACATGCTTCTAAACAAGGAGGACATGGCTGTGTCACATGATATCCTACCACGTTCCCGCTATATAAATATAATATGTTTATTATTTTAGAAATCAGTAAAAAATAAAAAATATTTTTTATATATATATTTATTTTATTAATTCTTACCATCCTAAACATGCAACATCTCTTATACAACAATGACAATTTCGAGTCATATAATCTTGACCAACTAATTGAACACCTTTTTAATTTCAATATAAAAAAATTTAAATATATATAAATATTTATGGTTTTACATTCATTATTATATATAAATATATATTCAAATCTTCTTTATAATTTTGATTCTATATTAATTATTACCTTTTGGTGGAGTATCAGTTGAATATAATTCAACCTTTGTATCAGCTAGTAGAATAGCTTTCATTCCTCTTCTACATAACGTAACATCACAACTTTTACAATATAGTTGACATACAATTTTTGAATGAAATTGAGAATGTAAATTATTACTTGAAGATTGACGGTTTGAACTTCTTGAACTTGAAAATTGAATACTTGATTCAGGTCTTAGTCCTAATTGTTGCATCATTTGTGCAATCCCAGTATTATCAAATGAATTCCTTAAATAATTAGATGTATAATTAGACATGATGTAATTTGAAAGAGGGTTTTGTGTATCTTCCATAATTTATATTTATTATATTTTGTTTTTTATGTTTTATTAAATATATTTTTGATTTGATTTAATTTATATTTTTATTTAAAAATATAATAAAAAAAAATTTTTTTTTAATATTCTTTTTAACAATTTATATAAATATATATATTGATATTGATGTATTATAATTTTTTTTTTTTTTTTTTTTTGAAGAATAAAATTTATAATAGCTTTGTACTTCTTATTAAATAGTAAATTTTATATTTGTGTTTTCTTTTTTTTTTTTTTTTTAAAAAAAAAATTCCTTTTATTTCTTCGTTGGTTTTAATGATTTTTAAATAAATAAAGTATATTTATGTTAAATAAATTATTCCTATCAGATAAAATTTATAAAAAGTATTGACACTTTTTTAAAAGTCTTGGATATAACTTTCATATATTCTTATAAATATAAATATATATAAACTATGGTTCTTTTTGAAAAATAAAATAACAATTTTATAAAAAAAAAAAAAATTATAAAAAAAAAAATAAATATTATTTTAAATATAATATTTATAATTAATATTTGTTATAACAAAAAAAAATTATTATTATTTAATAAATTTAAAATTAATTATAATTAATATTTACAAAAGATTACTATTTACAAAATATCAAAAAAAATTTTTTTTTTTTATAATACATTAATATTAATATAATGCTGTAAAAAATGTGATAATGTCATATTTATAATTTATCCTTTAGGATACATATTATTATTAAATTTGATATAAATAGTTTAATACATTGATAATAAATATCTAAATGGATTACAATAATAATATATAATTAAATAATTATAGATTTAATTATTATAATTGATATTAGATATAATTATATTTATAAAATAAACTATGTGCTACATTTATAATACAAAATTAATACGTTTAAAAATAATTTAATGTGTTTATTATTTCGTTTTTACTTATAAATATTATTAAAAAAAATCTAAAAATATTTTATTAGATGTATATTTTAATATTTATTAGAAAAAAAAAAGTTTTTTTTTTTAGAAAATTATAAATTGGTTACAATAAATATAATATTTTATTTTTTAATATAAAAATGTGAAGGTTAATTTAAAAAAAAAAAAAAAAAATATATATATATATATATATATATATATACTTTTATATAGTTTTTGAATTTTTGTTATTCCAGTCATATATAATATAAATATAAATAATAAAATTTATCTCATTCTTAATAATGGAATTCAAAATATATAATTAAATAATTTTTCTTATTTATATATTTATAATATTTATAAAATAAAATTAATTTTAATGCTATATATAAAAGATAAAAACATTGAAGATTTTACTTTTTTGGAAAAATAATAAAGTTAGAATATTAAAGTTAAATATAATTAAATTAATATTATAATATCATAAGTATGATTATAATTATAAAACGTAAAATTAGCTATTATTTTAAAAATAAGTTTAATAAAAAGACTCGTTAAACCTTCGTTTAAAAGTTCACTATTACTATGAATTTCTCATTACATTGAACTATTCAAAAACAAATCAACCTTATAAAGGAAAAATAAATATTTAAATATAAATTTTATTTAAATAAAATTTTAAAGATTTTAATTTTCTTAATATAAAGTTTTTTAAATAATTTTCCTTTTCTGGGTAATTATCATAATACAAAATATCAAAATTAAATTTGAATAGGTGACATTTTTTAATTTTTCACTTTTTATATCAGAGAAATGGAGCATAATTCATGACCGATTAACTAAGGAAACCAATAACCATTTATAATCTCATAGTAATATCATATTATCCTTTACTACTATCCATTATTATTATTTATTATTATTTATTATTATTATCCACTATTATTTATTATTATTATTATTATCCATTATTATTATTATTTATTATTATTTATTATTATTATCCACTATTATTTATTATTATTATTACCCATTATTATTATTATTTATTATTATCCACTATTATTTTTTATTATTATTATCCATTATTATTATAATTTATTATTATTATCCATTATTAAATATTATTATTTGTTATTATTTATTATTATTTATTATTATTTATTATTTATTATTTATTATTTATTATTTATTATTTATTATTTATTATTTATTATTTATTAATAAATACTCTTTTTATTATTTATTATTTATTATTTATTATTTATTATTTATTAATAAATACTCTTTTTATTATTTATTATTTATTATTTATTATTTATTATTTATTAATAAATACTCTTTTTATTATTTATTATTTATTATTCAATTATTTATTATTTTATTATTTATTATTTATTATTTATTATTTATTATTTTTATTTATTATTTATTATTTATTATTTATTATTTATTATTTATTATTTATTATTTATTATTTATTATTTATTATTTATTATTATTTATTATTTATTATGTATTATTTATTATTTATTATTTATTATTTATTATTTATTATTTATTATTTATTATTTATTATTTATTATTTATTATTTATTATTTATTATTTATTATTTATTATTTATTATTTATTATTTTATTATTTATTATTTATTATTTATTATTTATTATTTATTATTTATTATTTATTATTTATTAATAAATACTCTTTTTATTATTTATTATTTATTATTCAATTATTTATTATTTTATTATTTATTATTTATTATTTATTATTTATTATTTATTATTTATTATTTATTAATAAATACTCTTTTTATTATTTATTATTTATTATTTATTATTTATTATTTATTAATAAATACTCTTTTTATTATTTATTATTTATTATTTATTATTTATTATTTATTAATAAATACTCTTTTTATTATTTATTATTTATTATTCAATTATTTATTATTTTATTATTTATTATTTATTATTTATTATTTATTATTTATTATTTATTATTTATTATTTATTATTTATTATTTATTATTTATTATTTATTATTTATTATTTATTATTTATTTATTATTATTATTATTGTCGTTGTATTTTTAATAAATAAATAATCCAAATTAATAATTAAATATTAGAAAAATATAATCACAAATATTTATGTAAATACTAAATTAACACTATTTATATTAATAGATATTTTTATGCAAATCATCAAATTAATCACGTACATGTAAATGGTATGCGGTACTTTTATGTGCAATAATTTATAAGAATGGTTTTTTTTAAAATAATGGTTGTTTAGTAGAATTTATTAATAAAATTATAATATTCGTACAATTAAAATAATAATTCAAAATCCTAAAATTTACAAGAGAGTCTTCTATTTCTAATATAAATAATTTAATCTATTTATAAGAAATAGGTAATATATTAATTAAATAAAAAAAATGAAAGAAAAAGAAATAAAGTAAAATATAAAAAAAATATAAAAAAAAATTTTTTAAATCTTTTTTAATTTATATATTCTAATATATATAACTATATTTTATATGAATTAAAGTATTATAATTATTTTAATTATAATAATGCATATTGAAATAAAATAAAATAAAATAATTATCAAAAAAATATAAATTTAATATTTAATAATTATTATTTAATATACAAATATGTTACTACACATGTATGTTTTATATTCTTCTAAAATAGTAATGCAAAATAAAAGTTATATTCAAAATAAAGTATATAAATAAATTCAGAAAAAAGTTCATATATAACGAACCTCACTTCCACATTAAAAGATTTCTTTTCAAAAAGAATTCTTATTTCGGATTAGGGTTTGAATTGACTGTCTGAAAGAAATTATGGTTTTCTACTTCAGAGGTATTGACCCTGCTAGCTTGTCTTACTGCATTTTTAATGTTGACTCTCAGAAATAAATAGATATTTAAATAATAAAATAGATAAAAAAAAAAAAAAACTTTTTTTATAAGCATAAATTTTATTAATAATTATTGAACATGATTATAAATATTTTCAATTATTGAAATAATAAAATAGATACAAAAAAAAAAAACTTTTTTTTTTTTTTTTTTAAACATAAATTTTATTAATAATTATTGAACATGATTATAAATATTTTCAATTATTGAAATAATAAAATAGATAAAAAAAAAAAAAAACTTTTTTTTTTTTTTTTAAACATAAATTTTATTAATAATTATTAAACATGATTATAAATATTTTCAATAACTATTTATAATATATAATATATAATACCATAATTAAATATCATTACTATATGTATATATTAATTTTTGTATAATTTTTTTTTTTTTTTTTTTTTTATTTTAAATAAATAAAAAAAAAAAAAAAAGAATGAAAGAAAAAGAAATAAAATAAAATATAAAAAAATATAAAAAAAAAAAATTTTTTTAAATCTTTTTTAATTTATATATAATTTCTTTAATTTATTATATATAATTTGTAAAATTTTTTCATTGTAAAAAAAATTATTATTATTTAAACTATTCTTTGAGTAATTTTGGTTATTTATTAATATATTAATCATATTATTTGATTATTTGTATATAAACTTTAAAAAAAAGTTATAAAAAAAAAACAATATTAATTTTATATATACATATTACTATTATTATTATTATTATTATTTAATATTATAATTAATATATATATATTTATATTATAATTTTTTATAAATAATTTCTTTATTTTTGTTCTGGATATATAATAAATATATATATTTTTTGATTAATAATAATTTTTTATTTTTTTTTTTTTTTTATTATTTTATTTGAAGAAAAATAATAAAAAAATAATAATGATAAATTATATTATTAATTATTTTCCTAGAAGAAAAACAATAATGATAAATTTAATTATTTATTTTATTTTATAATTATTTTTTTTTTTTTTTGATAAAAAAACCTAATCAATATTAACATATCTTCTAGCAACTTCTAGCAACACCACACCATTCACCATTTTCTATACCCCAATCACCATCCGAATCACTATACAATACTTCATTTGTTTTAGTACAACAAGGATAACCGTATCTGTGTGACCAACAATTCCTGAAGTTAATTTCATTTATATCTTCATCTCCACCTTTCTCATCAACAACAATAATATAACGTTGTTTTAGGAGATCGCCTTTATTTTTTTGACTGTAAATGAAATCAATGTAAGTAGTTCCAGTTGAGGTACTAGTAATTTTATAAGTATAATTACCATATGTCTCATAATATCCTCCAATATATTGAACAATTTCAATAATTTTTGGATTTTCAATTTCATATCTCCATTTATAATCATTTGCCATATCACTGGATAAAGTTAAACTTTTAACTGTGTTAGGTTTTATATGAAATGTTTTTTCAATAGAAATTTCATCACTTTCGGTAACAGTTATTTCATAATTTTCAAATTTTTCATTAACAGACTTTAAAATAATTGATTTACCAGGTTTTATACCGGCAATACTCACATGATTAGAATCCCAATATATATCTTGAACGATATCCGAATTATAGAAATTAAATGTAGTGTTTCCTCCATGTTCAATAGGTAAATCAATTGAAGAATATTGATTAACAGTTAATTTTTTATCAATATTGATATCAGTAGTACAATGATATGGAATGCCACACCAATCTTCATTTTCAACCCCCCAATCACCATCATCATCTGTATACAGAATTTCACAACCTTCACAACATGGATAACCTAAATTGTTAATAGAGGTGAAACATTTATCTTCAGCTGAAACTACTTTAAAGGAATATTCAACTATGCGGTATGGTGCTAAATATGGATAATAAATGGTATAGAGTTTTGATGTTCCAACATTTTTTCCTTCGATCAATGTTATCCAACCATAACCTTTACGATCTAAAGGGGATTTTATAATATCAGGATAATTTTTATTATAAATATCTTTACTTTGAATTACTGTATTATTTGCAACAATAATTGACCATCCGGGTACACCAGATTCTTCAAATTTTCCAAGTTTATAGGTTGTACCTTCTTCAATAACAATTTCCTTTTCTTTTTTATATTCTATAGTTGGTAAGTTAACCCTATCTCTTTTTTTAACACTAAAAGAATAAGTTAAAGTGGCTTGAATGTGGTCTTTTCCATCAACTAATGAATGAAGACTAAAATAAACATATGCATCTCCAACATTATTACCTTCAAATAAAAATCTTTCAATGGTTCCATTATCAGTGAAATTTTTAGATACAAAATTAATAATTTCTGTGTTTGAAATATAATAGTCCCATTCATACTCCGAAGATGGATCCACCTTGATATTTATAGAATATTTAGTGGAATATAAAAGACTGGTGAATCTTCTCAAATTATATGGAATATTCCCTTTTTCTTTTTCAAGATCTATAATTACATCATATTTAATATTTTCATCACAAGAATATGGAATACCTAGTAACATTATGAAATTATGTATAAAAATAAAAAAAAAAAAAAAAAAAAATTAATTTTCTTTGAATTATTTTATTAAAAATAAAAAATATATGAATATTTATATATATTATTAAATATAAAAGATATATAAATATTTATATATATTAAGAATAAAATATTAAATATATATATATATTATATAAAAAAAAATATTGTAATACTTACTACACCATTCGTTATCTTCTACCCCATAGTCTTGAAATTTTATTTCTGTACAAGTAGAACAACATTTTGAACTAAATAATAATGGAATATAAATTAATTATTAAAAAAAAAATAATAATATAATAATCATATAAATTAATAATTTTATTAAATTATATATTATTAATATTTAATTTATTATATACGTACACAACAGAAAGATCACATATTTCCTTGTCTTCAGCATATGTATAATTAATAATTACAGCCAATACTGTAAAAAATAAAAATAAATAGGATTTCATTGCAATATTTTTTTTTTTTTTTAATTATTATTATTATACTTTTATTATATTTTATTTCTTTCTTTCCTTTTTATATTATATTATTTGTTTTATATTTTATTTTTCTTCTTTTATTCTTATAATATTTCTGTTTTGAAATTTCCAGAACTTCATAACATAATATTTAAAAAAATTTTTTTTTTTTTATTTTTTTATGTTTTAAAAAAATTTTTTTTGTAGTATTTTTTCTTTTATTTATATAAAAAAAAAAATTTTTTTTTTTAATTTATATATAATAAAAAAAAAATATATTAATTATTTATAAATATTAATTATCATAATATTTTAAGATAAATAAAAATATTAATACATAATATTTTAAGATAAATAAAAATATTAATGAATAATATTTTAAGATAAATAAGAATATTAATGCATAATATTTTAAGATAAATAAGAATATTAATACATAATATTTTAATATAAATATGAATATTAATACATAATATTTTAAGAAGAAATTAATTGTATAATTAAATATATTTAATATTATAGTTAACAATAGTTAATAATATTAAAATTGGTGAATATCAATTAATATATGATTAAGAAATTGTTTCCAAAATTTTATTATTAATAAAAATAATAATATAAATTAAATTGTTAAAAATTATTATTAAATATAAATATGGTGTTACACCAATTTGTTATATATCTTTATATATCAATATAATAATAATCATAATTTTTATTTATTTAAGATATAAAATACATAATATTCAAACTTTGATTAATATAAATTAAATTTTATTATTCAAATATAAATTAATGTCATAAATCAAATTTAAATCATATGATTTTATAATATTCTTACAAGGGTGTATTTTGGAATGTGGCTTTAAATTTTTACATAAATTTTCATTTCAGAACGTGGCTTATATTATGTTTTATAAATTTTTATTTATGAATATAATATTTAAAACATTAAAATAAAATATTTATTTAATTATTATTTATTCATTTATTACTACATGTATTAGCATTTTTTTTTTTTTAATTTTTCAAATAATATTTTTAATGATTCTTGATCTTTTTTTTTTAATATTGCAAAAGAAGTAGTGTAAAAACTATTAAATTCTTTAGCATAAGTTCTTGTAATAAATATTTGGTAACTAAATATAGGGGCAATAAAAAATTTACCATCAACAATTATATCATCATTATATTCCCTAAATAATTTTACTTGAAAAGGGGATTGAAAAATTATTAAATTAGAATTTTTGAATATCATAAAATTTTCACCTCACTTTGTTTTATAATATTTAGATTCATTAGGAATTTCAGCAAATGTTGTTACATTGGATGGTTGTTTTTTATTTAAATTTCTTGATATTTGGGATTTAATTGAATTATATTCTAGACTTATAAGTCCTATTTCTTAAAAAATTATATTATATAGGGGTTTTATTTTTATACTAAAAGGAATTGAACTTTTTTCAATTCCAACTTTAATTTTATGTTTCATTATTAATAGAGATACATTGTATATTTTTTCAGGATAATTATGTGAACTATCATATTTTAAGATTTCTTTCTTATCATTTAAAATAATAAAAGATTTACATTTATTTATTTTTTTTATATTCGGTACATTTATAAACTTTGGAATTATCTTTTCTTATATATTAAAAATTAAATTTATATTTATAATTAATAATAATTTGCTCTTTTCTTTTGTTAGACTCACTTACATCAATAATTAGATTTTCTTCCATATCTATATTTTAAAAATATTTTTTAATTATATAATTAAAATTATTATTTTAATTATCCAATATTATTCTTAATATTAATTTTGAAAAATTAGTTTTTCAATTATTTGTAAAAAAAATAAATAAATAAATAAAGAATGTAATAATATAAGTACAAGTATATAAAATAAAATAAAATAAAATAAATAGTTGAAATATAAATATAAAGTACAGATTGAATAAAATAAAATAAAATAAAATTAATATTGAATGTAATAATATAAAAGTATAGGTATATAAAATAAAATAAATATTTATTATTATCCTTTATTAAAAAATATTAAAGACAATTTATTTTTAAAATAAAATGTTTTATTTAAATACATATGTTAGAAAGCAAAAAAATCATTTATATTTAATGAGATTATTAACAATCAATAATATTGTTTTATATATTAAATTACATCATTAATTGAATATAATAAAAATATAAAAAATTTTCATTTTGAAAACATTGATCTTTAATATTCTTTAATAAAAAATAATAATAGATTTTTATTTTATTTTATTTTATTTTATATACTTTTACTTTTATATTATTACATCCAATATTTGTTTTATTTTATTTTATTTTATATACTTTTACTTTTATATTATTACATCCAATATTTGTTTTATTTTATTTTATTTTATTTTATTTTATTTTTTTTTATTTTATTCAATATGTACTTATATTTATATTCTACTATTTATTTTATTTTATTTTATTTTATTCAATCTGTAATTTATATTTATATTCTACTATTTATTTTATTTTATTTTATTTTATTTTATTCAATATGTACTTATATTTATATTCTACTATTTATTTTATTTTATTTTATTTTATTTTATTTAATCTGTACTTTATATTTATATTTCAACTATTTATTTTATTTTATTTTATTTTGTACACTTGTACTTACTATTGCATTCTTTATTTATTTATCTTTTTTTTTACAAATAATTGAAAAACTAATATTTCAAAATTAGTATTTAGAATAATAACGGATAATTAATATAATAATTTTAATTATATAATTAAAAAATATTTATAAAAATATAGAAATGGAAAAAAATCTTATTATTGATATAAGTGAGTCTAACAAAGGAAAAAAATAAATTATTATTAATAAAAAATATAAATTTAATTTTTCATATATAAGAAAAGATAATTCAAAAGTTTATGTACAGTAATAAATATAAATCATTTATTATTTTAAATGATAAGAAAGAAATCTTAAAATATGATAGTTCACATAATTATCCTGAAAAAGAATACGATGTATCTCTATCTATAATGAAACATAAAATTAAAGATGGAATTGAAAAAGTTCAATTCCTTATGGTATAAAAATAAAACCCCTATATAATAAAATTTCTAAAGAAATGAGATTTATATGTCCAGAATATAATTCAATTAAATCCCAAATGTCAAGAAATTTAAATAAAAACTACCATTCAATGTAACAACATTTACTGAAATTCCTAATGAATCTAAATATTATAAAACAAAGTGAGGTGAAAATTTTATGATATTCAAAAAATATTAATTTAATAATTTTTCAATCTCCTTTTCAAGTAAAATTATTTAGGGAATATAATGATTATATATTTGTTGATGGTACATTTTTTATTGCCCATAAATTTAGTTATCAAATATTTATTACAAGAACTTACGCTAAAGAATTAGAGATAGTTTTTACACTACTTCTTTTGCAATATTACAAAATAAAGAACAAGAAACATATAAAATATTTAAAAAATTAAAAAAAAATGTTAATACATGTAACAATAATATTATAATTGCAGAATCAATTGTTATTTAAATAATTTATTTCCAGCAATACCATCTTATTATGAATTAATAGATAAATTAAATGAACTTGAACATTTACCATATTATGACTATCAAAGAAAAATAAGAGGAATTTGGAAAATAAAAAAAAAGAAAAATAAATAAAGCTAATGAAATCAGTTTCTTAATTGAACGCTACAAAAATATTGAAACCAAGTTAATTGATACTAAATGTGATAGAAATAATACTATTAATTTGTGGTTTGATTGTTTAACTGATTTAAATAATATAATATAAATATTATTTTATAATAAATAATTAAAAAATGAGTAATAACTAAACGAAATAATCATAATTCTGTCATTCAAAAATTTAATTTATAAAGCTTATTAAATTTATACAGTTTAAATAAATATTCAAATACGTCTCTATAATTAATAATTTTATCATTATAATTATTATTTTTTTTTAATAACATTTAAATAAAATAATTATTATTAATAATATTTATATTTTTAATAACATTTATATTTTTATATAATTTTTTTATTTAAATAAAAAAATTAAAATCATAAAATCTAAAATTATATGATTTATTTAATTATTCACTTAATAATTAATTTAAAATTTGAAATAACAAAATAATACAATAAAATAATATTACGTAGCATAATATAGCCACATATTTATATGTATCACGTGAAAAATTGGCGTAATGCAACCTCCCCTAATTAAATAAAAAAAATGAAAGAAAATGAAATAAAGTAAAATATAAAAAAATATAAAAAAAAATTTTTTTAAATCTTTTTTAATTTATATATTCTAATATATATAACTATATAAATTTTATATGAATTAAAGTATTATAATTATTTTAATTATAATAATGCTAATAATGCATATTGAAATAAAATAAAATAAAATAATTATCAAAAAAATATAAATTTAATATTTAATAATTATTATTTAATATACAAATATGTTACTACACATGTATGTTTTATATTCTTCTAAAATAGTAATGCAAAATAAAAGTTATATTCAAAATAAAGTATATAAATAAATTCAGAAAAAAGTTCATATATAACGAACCTCACTTCCACATTAAAAGATTTCTTTTCAAAAAGAATTCTTATTCCGGATTAGGGTTTGAATTGACTGTCTGAAAGAAATTATGGTTTTCTACTTCAGAGGTATTGACCCTGCTAGCTTGTCTTACTGCATTTTTAACGTTGACTCTCAAAAATAAATAGATATTTAAATAATAAAATAGATAAAAAAAAAAAACTTTTTTTATAAGCATAAATTTTATTAATAATTATTGAACATTTTTTTTTTTTTTTTTTTTAGACTTAGAGAATAACTTTATTTAATTTATAATAATAATAAAATTACATGATTTTAAAGAAAAAAATAATAAAATACATGAAATAAAATATTATATATTATAAAATTATAAAAGTGCGTTAGAAGCAATAGCCTCTAACTTTTCCCATTCCTCGATAATAACACCACGTCCATTATTGCGAGTAATAATTTCAGTATTAGTGTTATCAATCGAATCTGTATCTGGTAGTGAAAATCCATGCCTTATCATTTCGACGTCGACGCTCTTGGTAACGGTAGATTCAACGGAATACCATTTCATTATCAAACTAAAAGATCGACAAATTAATGGTATTACGTTTGTTAGAAACTCCGCAAT
Source organism: Neocallimastix lanati (nom. inval.) (assembly GCA_016946835.1). Classification (NCBI taxonomy): domain Eukaryota; kingdom Fungi; phylum Neocallimastigomycota; class Neocallimastigomycetes; order Neocallimastigales; family Neocallimastigaceae; genus Neocallimastix; species Neocallimastix lanati (nom. inval.). Next base: position 567,626 of record JACVTC010000075.1, on the reverse strand, counting down.
CCCCACAAAATACGGAACAGTTGACGATGTTGAACTTTGTTTAAAAATATTGTCAACTAATTGTCTTTGTTCCCCATCATTAACTTTAATTTTTGAATATATTGAACGCCCACCAAGAAGTGCACTCAATATATAATAATAAATATTATTATCATTATCCTTTTCTGAATCTAAAGAAACATCCAAGGATTTTTGTTCAATTATCAATGCAAACTTCAAAAAGAGATCATCTAGAAAAGGTAAATATTTATTTCTGTAATATTCCAATTCTTTACAGGTAAAGATCCAGTGAGAAAAGCTAGGTACACTAACACCACCATAAGGGCAACATTTAGGGCAATCTTCTGAGACGATTTTTCTTTTAATGGAAATACTAATGTCGAATTTAAAATCACATCTAATTCGAGAAATCCAAAAGAATCCCAACTGATACTTAGGATATTGAAATGTTAAGTTTCTGATTTCTGAAATAAATCCAAAATCATTCTCCTTGTAAATAATTGCTTTTTTTTTTTATGGCGTTAACAAAAAATTTTACAAGCCTTAAAAATAAATGGCGTATTGAAATTTTGTATTATAAAATTGGAGAAATGCACCACATTCCTTAATATGTGGCTTGTATTCCAAATATTAATTATTTTTTTAATTAATAAAAATAAGAAATAATAAATTTTATAATTAACAAAATTAATATAGTTATTAAATATTCCATATAATAATTATTAATATTTATAATACTTTACCTAAAACTTCATTAAATAGTTTATTTTAATCACAGGAACAATTATATATATATTTTTATTTTCTTTAATTCCATTTAAATCAAGATTAAATTTTAATGACATATGAAAAGATTATTAATATATTATATCTTTATAATTAAAGTTTTACATAATATAAATAAATAAACTTAAAAATTTATATTTATAATCAAATAATAGAAAAATATAAATCATTAATATTTAAAATTAACATTATTTATTTTAATACATAATTAAATGTAAATCATTAGATTTATCATTCACATATAAATAGTTTCTCTATTCACCTGAAATAATTATATATAGTTAATAATATAAAAATAATATTTTATTCTTTAGAGAAAAAATCATGGCTTTAGTCAATAAATTAATAAATAAATATATATATAATTAAAGACTAAATAAATTCCTTTAAAAAATAATTAATAATAAATAACAAATAACAAATAATAATAAAGAATAAAGAATAAAGAATAAATAATGAAAAAAGTATTTATTAATAAATAATAATTAATAAATAATTGGTTAATAAAAATTATGATGTATGATGTATAATATAATAATAAAAAAAAATTTTTTTTCTTTTTTTTTTTTTTTAAAATATTAACAATAAAACTTAAAAGAATAATAAAAAAAAATTTTTTTTTATATTTAATTTATTTAAAAGAAAAAAATTTTTTTTTATATTTAATTTATTTAAATATAAATAAATTTTTTTTTATATTTAATTTATTTAAAAGAAAAAAAAATTTTTTTTATATTTAATTTATTTAAATATAAATAAATTTTGTTATTAATTTTTTTAAATATTTTTAAATATTGTAATATAAAAGCAAATAAAAACTTTAATTATTAATAAATTATTTTATTAATAATTACATAAAAATAAATCAATAAATCATTTGCAATTTCGTTACATAAATTAAACGTGATCAAAAATAACGTGATAAAATTAAAATTATGTAAAGACATAAAATTATGCTAGAGCATAAAAAATTAATGTAAACATAAAATTTATTACATAAATTTTGTGTTATATTAAAATTGAAATAATTTCGTGTGTGTCATTTCCCAAAAGTTTATTTAGGAAAAGTTTAATAAATAGATAAATAAATAATAAAATAAATAAATAATAAAAAAATAAAAAAAAATAAAAAATAAAAAAAATATATAATAAAAAATATAAAATAAAAAATAAAAAAAAAATAAAATAAAAAAAAAATAAATAAATAAATATAAAATATAAAATATAAAATATAAAATATAAAATATAAAATAAAAAATATAAAATATTAAAATATTAAATAAAAAAATAGATACCACCTAAAATCATCCTAACTTTGTGCTACTTTTAACTCCCTTTTTTATGATGTCCTCATCTTTTTTTTTTTTTTTTTTTTTTTTTTTTTTTTATACTGAATTATTTATAAATATTTCTTTTATTAAAAAAATTTATTAGTAATTTAAGATTTTTTTAAAATACTGCGCAAGGACTTAAAAGGTGTAAAATGATCAATTAATTATTTATATATTATTTTTTAATCTTTATAATAATTATTTTTTAATTATTTTTAATTTTAATAGTTATATTATAAATTATTATCCTTTACATCTTTTAAATTATTAATACTTATTTTTTTATATATATAGAATTCTTATATATATTTTAAAAAATTATAAAACGTTTAAAACTTATGATAAAATATTTTACTTTTTTAAAGCGTTAATTCTAATGAATATTTATTATTATATAATGTATATTTATTATATATATGTCCATATATATATATATATTTTTTTAAAAAATTTAATTTTAAAATTTATTTATTTATTATAGTTTCATTTACTTATTTTTATTTATTTAGTTATTTATTTAAATTATATATATTATTTATTTATTTTATTATGAATTTATTTATTTATTAAAAATTTTGCGAAATGAAACTTTTAGAAATGAAATTTTTCGAAATGCTCCTTCCCCGTTAAAATTGAAATAATTTCGACGAGTTTGTGGCATTTCGGAAAAGTTTCATTTCGCAAAATTTTTTGTGTCGTTTAGCAAAAGTTCATTTCACAAAATTTTAATAAATAGATAAATAAATAATAAAATAAATAAATAAATAATAAAAAAATAAAAAAAAATTATAAAATATAAAATATAAAATATAAAATATAAAATATAGAAATATAAAATATAAAATATAAAATATAAAATATAGAAATATAAAATATAAAATATAAAATATAGAAATATGAAATAAAAAAAATAAAAAATATAAAAAAATATAAAATAAAATAAAAAAAATAAAAAATAAAAAATAAAAAAAAAATATAAAATAAAAAATAAAAAAAAATAAAAAATATAAAAAATATAAAAAATATAAAATAAAAAATAAAAAAAATAGATACCACCTAAAATCATCCTAACTTTGTGCTACTTTTAACTCCCTTTTTTATGATGTCCTCATCTTTTTTTTTTTTTTTTTTTTTTTTTTTTTTTTTTTTTTAATGGATTATTTATAAATATTTCTTATATTAAAAAAATTTATTAGTAATTTAAGATTTTTTTAAAATACTGCGCAAGAACTTAAAAAGGTGTAAAATAATCAATTAATTATTTAAATATTATTTTTTAATCTTTATAATAATTATTTTTTAATTATTTTTTAATTTTAATAGTTATATTTTAAATTATTATCCTTTACATCTTTTAAATTATTAATACTTATTTTTATATATATATAAAATTATTATTAATTATAATATTATAGAACATTTAAAATGTATGATAAAATATTTTATTTTTTTAAAGTCTTAATTCTAATGAATATTTATTATTATATAATGTATATTTATTATATATATGTATATATTTTTCTTTTTTTTAAAAAATTTAATTTTAAATTTATTTATTTATTTTTATTTATTTAGTTATTTATTTAAATAATATATATTATTTATTTGTTTTATTATTAATTTATTTATTTATTAACTTTAAAAAAAATTTTTGCGAAATGAAACTTTTTATGTAAATTTTTCGAAATGCACCTCCCCCGAAATAATTTATAAATTTCTTTTTATTTTTTTTATATTATTTTATATTGATAGTTATTTTATTATATCTTTAATTATTTTAATAATTAAAGATATAATTTTATATTAATATTTTATTATATTTTATTAATTATAGCTATTAATATTATTATTTTATGAATATTTTATTTTAATATTTTATTTTTTTATTTTATACTTTATATTAAATACTTTAAATACTTAGTTATTCTAAAAATTAATTAAATAGTTTATTATGAATTACAAATATAAAAGCAAGAATAATTCTTAATAATTATTCTTTGCAATGTTTTATGCCAATTTATATTATAATTACTTTTATATTATCAAAATAATAATTAAATACATGTATTAAATAATTTTTATAATTACTTTTAAATAATAAATAAATAAAAATTTATAATGAAATAACAACTTAAATATAACTTCTCCATACTTTATCAATTGTTTAAAACTAAATTTTTATCTTTGCTAACAAACCTAATTTTTAAATAAAAAAAAAAAAAAAAAAAATTAAATTTAAAATAAAATAAAATAAAATAAAATAAAATAAAATAAAAATAAAATAAAATTAAAATTTAAATTTAAATATTTTTTTTTTTCATTTAAAAATTAGGTTGTTACCAAAGATAATTTTTTTTTTTTTTTTTAAATTTAAATTTTTTAAAAATTATCTTAAATTTTGTTCCCATTTTATGATTTCATCTTTTTCCAATGTTCAAATCTTTCAAACCTCTTTAAATTGATCTTAATCTCACCAATTTTTAAATTTATTTACACTGAATTAAATATTAACATTGTATTTTTTTTTTTTTTTTCAAAATTTCTAAATGATATTCTTTTATTCTATAAATTATAATTATTATTATTGATAAGAAAATAACTAATTTAATAATAAAATAAAATATTTTAATGTATACAAATTGTATTCTCATGAAATATAAATATAAATTTATTAATAATTTAAGTTAATTAAGAAATTATAAATATATTAAAAATATATTAATAATTTAAAACTTTGTTCTTTAATAATTATAATAAAATAACAAGTCTTTTGTTTATTTTGAGGAAGAGAAGAAAAGTAAACAAAAGAAAAGAAACAGGAAATTTAATAATGAAATATTAATATTAATAAATAAAATATATAAAATTAACTAGTATAATTAATAATACGTGTTTATTAATTATTAGTGTTATTTATAAAATTATTTTATTTTTACTTGTATTTTACATTAAATATATTAAAAACTATTATTTATATTTAAAGGGTAAATATAAATAATAAAGGTCACTTTACAAATACTTTAATAAGTAATAAAGTGGTCTCGTTTGTATAAATTTTTCTTTTAACTAGTGTGTTAAGAGAGGAACTTATCAATTATGTTTTTTTTTTTTTTTTTTTTTTTTTTTTTTTGGTTTGAAATAATCTTTTTACTTATTTTATAATTTATTATTTATTATTTATTAATAAATACTCTTTTTACTCATTTTATAATTTATTATTTATTATTTATTAATAAATACTCTTTTTACTCATTTTATAATTTATTATTTATTATTTATTAATAAATACTCTTTTTACTCATTTTATAATTTATTATTTATTATTTATTAATAAATACTCTTTTTACACTCATTTTATAATTTATTATTTATTATTTATTAATAAATACTCTTTTTACTCATTTTATAATTTATAATTTATTATTATTTATTATTTATTATTTATTAATAAATACTCTTTTTATTCTTTTTATTATTTATTATTATTTATTATTTATTATATTCATTCTCTGTATGATCGGTTTCAATTCTAAATTATTTGAAAAAGGTACATCTAAGTAGATATGGCAATTTGTTTATAAAAGGTAGGGCTATTGTTGAAAACACATAAATAAAATTGGTGAGAGGGGACAACCTTAACGAACTTCTTTCTTAATACTAAATGATTCTGATAATTGTTCATCAACCCTTACACAGGCCTTAGAAGATAGGTATAAGTTTTCAAAAAATTTATAGCATTTACCTCTAATACATAAGTGATGAATCTTCCTTAATACATTATATATAGGAACTGAGTCATACCCTTTTTTTTTTTAAGGTCCAAAATTTTAATTTTTCTTCTGTAGAAGAAACAAGTTCCTTGGTATTGTTTTTAATAGAAATGAGAGACCGTGAAATAATGATTATTTATTTTAGTATTCTTTTTTTACCCATTTCCATACTTTCCTACAATCATTTTTTAAGAACTAATGATTATCCAATTTTAATCCAATATAAATATTCTTTTTTCCTAAATTCGTTACATTTCTTTTTATGAATTGATTCACATAGTCTGTTATACGAGTTAACTATTTTAGCAAATTCATTGAAATCATTTGCAGAAACATAACGCTTAATTTGTTTGTATTTAATAGGTTTAACCTTTTTGAAGACAAATAAATGCTGTGGGGAATATTTCTAAACATCTCTTTTTTTTTTTCTGATTTCTGTTGCCTATGTAATAATCGATTTAGTATCCTTTAGCAATGGAATTAGTCGTGCGAATGAACTTTTCAACAATATTACCATCTATTGAAAATTTCTCTATTTCTCAATTCTTCAATAAGAATTAATAAATTTTATTGTGATTCACAAATTTCTTTTTTGTAAAAGTTCAAGACATTTACACCTATCCCACCAAACAAATTTTTTTTTAGTAACAAAAAATGATTCATCTGTAGTAGCTTTCTTGCTATAAACTACGAGAGGTTTATGATCAAGTACGGAAGGAAAATCAACAAAATAAGCACTTGATATTTTATCCAGCATACTTGAGTTGACTAACGCATGATCAATATCTGATGAATATCTACCTCTAGTCCATGAAATAGGGGAACCATTAATTGGAAGAATAAACCAGTTACCAAGGTTACCGATGGTTAATTTAATGTGTAAATCAGAGGTGCTTATGTTAAAGTCTCCAAGAAAAATAGATAGATGACTAGTATGATTCGGAAGCCATGTGAAAACTTCAGAGAATGCATATCGGACTTGTAAAGAGTGTTTTCTTAATGGGAATATAGACATTACCTACAGAACACTTAGAGTGATTGCATAGACTATAGGTTGTTAAAGAAACAAGATGAGAATAGGAATTATCTTCATGTACTACTTGACATGAGACATGATATCCAAGATATAAACCTCTGCAACCTGGAGTAATTGGATCTAAAGAATCGATAGGCCACACTTTCATGGTTTGTATTCACACTGAAAATCAAAATCAAGGGAACTTTTACCCTTTTGTTCTACTGGAGATTTCTGTTCTCCATGAGTTCCCCTTAGGACGCCTGCGTTATTTTTTAACAGATGTTCCGCCCCAGCCAAACTCCCCACCTGACAATGTCTTCAAACTGGATCCATTCTTTTCTTGAATTATTTATAGTTGGGAAGTGTTACTTTACATGGATTTTTCTATAGCATCATTGGTACCATTACCTGTTTCCCGAAAACATAGGAATAATGGTTTAAAAATGGTGTTAAGGCACTCAATACTATCTCTTTTCACAAAATTCCATCCATTGATATTCCATCTAAGACAAAAAAGAAAACTTTCCTTTGTTAGAATATGAAATTAGATTTTGAGAATTAAGATTAGAAATATTGAGAGCATTGGGTTCATGATTGCCATTTATAACATGTATTAAATTAGTAGAACTGAGATTTGCTGAGTTTGTAATATTGGATGAATTATTAGATATTAAATTTAGTTTTAAATGCTGAAAAGAAACCTTATTTGGAATATCTTCAATATGAAATTTTAACTCCTGATATTGATTTTTCAAATACTTTTTTTTTTTTTTAAATTTTTCTCGGTTGAAATTTGGAGTGTATACTTTTATCCTGAAGAAACTATTATTGAATTTAGTAAATTTAGTAATTCTTTTTACTGACAGGATATTATCCTTGAATTTTTTTGAATCAAGGATGAATAAAAATATTCCTTCATTTTATAGCATTGGTCCATGAACCTATACCACGAATAAAAATCAACCTTGAGTTGTCAATAGATTTTAACCCCTGGGTGAAATATCTTTTCCATAATAAACTATAAATTACAAATTGATAAACAATGAAACTAATAAAAAACTAAAAATACTAAAAACTAAGAAATATAAATATAAATAAAAAATATTAAAAAAACAATAATAAAATAAAATAGGAAAATTTTAAATAATAAAAATAAAATGAAGTTTTTAATCTTTGTGAAATAATTAATAAAATTTAAGAAAAAAATAAACAACTTAAGAATTTTATTGTAATAAATAATCTCTTTTTTTTTTTTTTTTTTCTGTTATTTTTTGAGTTTCTGAAATTCTATTCGATTAGTAAAGTTTTGATTGATAAAATTATTTTTCTCTAATGTACTCATAAATAACCTGAAATGAAAATGTAAATAAAATGTTAGTAGTGAAAGACTATAAAAAAAAGATTCCCATCCCTTAAATAAAGTCTTAAACACAAGATTTTGGAGTGAATCAATCTCCTACATTTCCATTTTTACAATAGCTACATGAGAGTTTAAATAATACTTTAGAAAAATGCATATACAAAATAATGTTAATGTAAAAAAAAAAAAAAAATACAAATACATTTATTACAATGATAATATGTAGAAACAACATGATATTATTAGTTATACAATTCCAATGTTACTACATATCTAGTTTAAAACAATATAAAACACTAGGTTCACTTTCAACAGTCTTTCAGTATTTCAATTTACTCTCTTCGTACTAGAAGCCACTTTTGAAAGGATAACCATCGAAATATCATCAGAATCACAGAAAGGCTATTCCTTTTCCATTAACCCTCCATGGACCTAGAAAAACAGTACATATCATTCAGGAGAATCTTTTCCAGAAGTCTTTAGAAAGACGATAGCCTGTATGAATCTGAGACTAGAAATTTATTTAATGAGAAATATCAAGCTATGAAGATATGAATAATGAGATTAATAATAATAATAATAATAATAATAAATATAATGTAATTTTTAATATAATTAATATATAAGCCCACAATGTAATTTAAAAACATTTCATTTAGAATAAAAAAAAAAAGTTCTCTATTTATAATAAAATATATTAAATAAATAGAGTTGACATGATTATAAACCCTAAAATTCCTGATCCTCTCTTTTAACACTTTTTATATTACTTTTTGTAATTTAAATAATGTTATCATTTTTATTATTATTATTATTATTATTATTATTATTATTATTATTATTATTATTATTATTATTATTATTATTATTATTATAATTATTATTATTATTATTATTATTATTATTATTATTATTATAATTATTATTATTATTATTATTATTATTATTATTATTATTATAATTATTATTATTATTATTATTATTATTATTATTATTATTATTATTATTATAATTATTATTATTTATTATTATTATTTTATCTTTTTTATTTTTTATTTTTTATTTTTATTTTTTCTTTTTTCTTTACAAAAAAAATAAAATATAAATTAATATTAAAAATTGAAAATAAAAAAAAAAAAAAAAGATATAAATAAAAATTATACAAATTTGTCAAATTATTAAAAAACAGATATAAATTATTAATATGTATAAATATATAATTAATATAAAATATTAATTAAAACTATTCAATTATTAAAAAAATAAAATTCTTTTCTCTAAAATTTTTACATTATTAAATAAAAAAAAAATAATAATAGATTATGTACATAAATGAATATATATATATAATTGTTTAATTGTCTATATTTTATTATATATATATATATATATAATTGTTTAATTGTGTATATTTTATTATATATAGATAGATAAATATATATATTTATTTATTTATTTATTTATAAAATTTTGATGAATATATATATATATATATACAAACACATAAATATTTATCAAAATTTCATTTACCAACATTTACCAAATTCAGATTGGCATCCCTTACCACAGTAATGACTATCTTTGCCACACCATCCATACCGACTACAACAGTATCCTTCTTTACAAGATCCAAATGTTTTACCACATCTCCATTGATTACTGGATACTTTTCTAATAGTAGTAGTAACTGTAGCGTTCTTTTCATTATTAGATAATGAACTACATTTACCAAAGCCTGATTGACATCCTTTTTCCACATTACAATAAGCATCAGACTTACCACACCATCCATATTGACTACAACAGTATCCTTTTTGGCGAGATCCGTATCCTTTACCACATCTATCTTTGATAGAGTTAGTTTTTATCTTTGTAGTAGTAGCTATAGTTGAAATCTTAGTAAATCCCGGTTTACAATATCCAAATTTTGATTGACATCCATTCTCCAATTCACAATGTCTATCTGATTTACCACACCATCCATATTGACTACAGCAGTATCCTTTTTCACATGATCCATAGCTTTTACCACATCTCTCTCCCTTCTTATAGTTATTAATTGGCTTAACATTGTCTGCTTCTTCATCATTAGATTCATTATCATCTTCCATTGGAGATTTACTAATTTCTTTATCATTTGATTCATTATCATCTTCCATTGGAGATTTACTGATTTCTTCATCATTAGATTCATTATCATCTTCCATTGGAGATTTACTGATTTCTTCATCATTAGATTCATTATCATCTTCCATTGGAGATTTACTAATTTCTTCATCATTAGATTCATTATCATCTTCCATTGGAGTTTTACTAATCTCTACCTCATCTTCATCGTTAGAATCATTACCATTTTCCTCTGGGAAATCCGTAATTTCTTCATCACTAGAATCATTATCGTCTTCGGTTGGGGTGTCTGTAATTACTTCATCGTAAGATTTACTAATTGTTTTTGTAAGAGTTTCACTTGATTCAGTAATACCTACAATGTTTGCATTCTCATTTTCAATAGTGTTTGTGGGTGCTGATTTTGTTGAAGATGTTGAAGTTGTGATTTCTTGGGTAATATGACTCTCGCTTTCAGTAAATACTATATCAGCTGAAGTTCCAAAATCATTTTCAATACTGGTAGTAGTTCCATTTTCTTCTTCTTCTTCTTCTTCTTTTTCATCTTTTTCATCTTCTTCATTTTCTTCATTTTCTTCCTCTTCATTTTCTCTTTCTTCTTCTTCATTTTCTTCCTTTTCTTCCTCTTCTTCTTCTTCATTTTCTTCTTCTTCTTTATTCTCTTCTTCTTCTTCTTCATTTTCTTCCTTTTCTTCTTTTTCATTTTCTTCTTCTTCTTCTTTATTTTCTTCCTCTTCATTTTCTTCCTCATTTTCTTCTTTTTCTTCATTTTCTTCCTCATTTTCTTCTTCTTCCTCATTTTCTTCTTCTTCATTTTCTTCTTCTTCATTTTCTTCTTCTTCATTTTCTTCTTCTTCATTTTCTTCTTCCTCATTTTCTTCTTCTTCTTCTTCTTCTTCTTCTTCATTCTCTTCTTCTTCTTCATTCTCTTCTTCTTCTTCATTCTCTACTTCTTCATTCTCTTCTTCTTCTTCCTCATTTTCTTCCTTAAATTCTTCTTCTTCTTCTTCTTCTTCATTTTCTTCTTCTTCATTTTCTTCTTCTTCATTTTCTTCTTCCTCTTCTTCTTCTTCTTCTTCTTCCTCATTTTCTTCTTCTTCTTCTTCATTCTCTTCTTCTTCATTTTCTTCTTCTTCATTTTCTTCTTCTTCATTTTCTTCCTCATTTTCTTCTTCTTATTCTTCCTCATTTTCTTCTTCTTCTTCTTCATTCTCTTCTTCTTCCTCATTTTCTTCTTCTTCTTCTTCATTCTCTTCTTCTTCATTTTCTTCTTCTTCATTTTCTTCTTCTTCATTTTCTTCTTCTTCATTTTCTTCTTCTTCATTTTCTTCTTCCTCATTTTCTTCTTCTTCTTCTTCTTCTTCTTCATTCTCTTCTTCTTCTTCATTCTCTTCTTCTTCATTCTCTTCTTCTTCTTCCTCATTTTCTTCCTTAAATTCTTCTTCTTCTTCTTCTTCTTCATTTTCTTCTTCTTCTTCTTCTTCTTCATTTTCTTCTTCTTCTTCTTCTTCTTCATTCTCTTCTTCTTCATTCTCTTCTTCTTCATTCTCTTCTTCTTCATTCTCTTCTTCTTCTTCTTCTTCTTTATTCTCTTCTTCATTTTCTTCTTCTTCATTTTCTTCTTCTTCATTTTCTTCTTCTTCATTTTCTTCTTCTTCATTTTCTTCTTCTTCATTTTCTTCTTCTTCATTTTCTTCTTCTTCATTTTCTTCTTCTTCATTTTCTTCTTCCTCTTCTTCTTCTTCTTCTTCTTCCTCATTTTCTTCTTCTTCTTCTTCATTCTCTTCTTCTTCATTTTCTTCTTCTTCATTTTCTTCTTCTTCATTTTCTTCTTCTTCATTTTCTTCTTCCTCATTTTCTTCTTCTTCTTCTTCATCTTCTTCTTTTTCATTTTCTTCTTCTTTATTCTCTTCTTCTTCTTCTTCTTCTTCTTCTTCTTCATTCTCTTCTTCTTCTTCTTCATCTTCTTCTTTTTCATTTTCTTCTTCTTTATTCTCTTCTTCTTCTTCTTCTTCTTCTTCTTCATTCTCTTCTTCTTCTTCTTCATCTTCTTCTTTTTCATTTTCTTCTTCTTTACCATCGGCAGCGATTTCAACACAGCCTTCAAATGGTACAATATCTATTTCTAATGGACCATATACCTCTTCAGCAATCAAAATGCCTTGAATATTATTACCAGTTTTACCAATAATTTTGGCTTTTGGAGCAAGTAGAGTACCCTGAAGACGGAAACCATTAAATGTGATTTTTTCAGCATTTGGTGCATTCCAAATGATATGTGAAGCATAATCTCTTAATGCTCCCAAATCAAACTGTGATAAAGTAATATCCGAGCCGGAAAGATTAACAATAATAGTAATATCATTAGGATTAACCCCTGTATCTTCAATTGAGTTAATATAACATTTAAGACTGTAATCAGTGGCGACAATTTTATCACCATTAATTACAATTTGATTTTTACCAATAGTTAAGTCAATATTACAGTCTTCAATATCACTCTCTAAGTTACTAAGGTCATTAGAAAGAGAAACAATATCATTTTTAACTTTATCGAAATTGATAATTTCTGTATTATCAATTGGGCAGTGATTATTAATTAAAGAAACTTCAACTTTTTCATTTAAATAAAAATTATCTTTATTTCCATAGGCAATACCACCATTACATATTTGACCATCACCAAAATGAAAAGTACCACCAGCAACAATAGCGTACTTAAAATCATCATTACTTAATTCGTCACAATTTTTTCTATCCCCACCATTTTTATGATCAAATAGAAAACAATTACTTTGGTAGCTATTTCCAATATTAACATCACCTTGGGCAGCTAATCTACCTTGAACATCGTTTTGGTCCATAGTGAAATCACCAAAGATGAAAGCATTAAAATCATGAACAATACCTAAGAGTTCCTTTCCACATTTTTTTTCAGTTGAAGATGCAATAGTAGAAGTTAGTGTTATTATAATTATAATTATATATAAAATAATGTACTATTTCGAAATACAGGATCCCCTCTAACAAATAACACTGTCCTAACCTAACCCAATGAGATACGTATTAGCTCCCTTGACAAATGTATAAGCGTTAGAATATTTCAATTAAGTAAAATATATCTTCATCATTTAAATATAATACATATCTTCATGGACACATGATATGTATCCAAATGATTGTAATTCCCTCTTAAATAAATTAAATGATAGTACTTGCACAACACCCTCTCAGGCTAACAATTAAGACATTACCTTGTCTATATTTCTTTGGAGATTTAGAATAATAATAATATAATAATAATATATATAAGAGGGAGATACTTAACTATACCTATAACCCCGACCACCATATTCTGTAAAAACCTCTTCTATATATACTATTCAATATTTTTTTTTTTTTTTTTTTTATGATATATAAATGACCCTTCCCCTTCAGTATAATAAAATTTTAGATATCATCAATAATAAAAATAGTTCTTTCATATTTAGTAAAAATTATCTTATTTTTAAAACTATTCCCAAAAATAATTATATTAACAATTTATCTTTCTATTTCTTTATTATTATTTTTTTTTATTATTATTTATTATCTATTTTTTATTAATGAATACTTTTTTTATTATCTATTATTTATTAATAAATACTTTTTTTATTATTTATTATTATTTATTTATTATTTATTTTTAAATACTCTTTTATTATTTATTATTATTTATTTATTATTTATTAATAAATACTCTTTTTATTATTTATTATTATTTATTTATTATTTATTTATTATTTATTTATTATTTATTTTTAAATACTCTTTTATTATTTATTATTATTTATTTATTATTTATTATTATTTATTTATTATTTATTAATAAATACTCTTTTTATTATTTATTATTATTTATTTTATTATTTATTAATAAATACTCTTTTTATTATTTATTATTATTTATTTATTATTTATTATTATTTATTTATTATTTATTAATAAATACTCTTATTATTTATTATTATTTATTTATTATTTATTAATAAATACTCTTATTATTTATTATTTATTATTTATTAATAAATACACCTTTTATTATTTATTATTTATTAATAAATACTCTTTTTATTATTATTTATTTATTATTTATTAATAAATACTCTTATTATTTATTATTTATTATTTATTATTTATTAATAAAAACTCTTTTTTATTATTTATTATTTATTATTTATTAATAAATACTCTTTTTATTATTTATTATTATTATTTATCATTAATTTATTTATTTTTCTATTTAATTAATGAAAAAGTCAATACAAATGAATATAAATAATACAAAAAGAAGTAAAATAAATAAGAATAAAAATATTTTTATTATAAATAAATACAAATTAAAATGAAAAAATAAAAAAAAAAATAAAAGAACTAATATATATTTATATATATATTTTATTTTGTAATAATTAAAACATTAACAGTTTCCCTCTTTTTTTTTTTTTTTATTTTTTTCTTTCTAATTTTATAATTTTTTATTTTATTTTATTATTATTATTATTATTTTATTTTTTTTTTTAAATAAAAAAGAGTTAATTAATTAATTAATAAATTAAACATTTTCAATTCATTCTGTCCAAAAAAAAATTTTTTTTTTTTTCTTTTTTCCTTCTTAATTTTTACTAAGGACCAGAATAAATTATTTTTTTATTTCTATTTGTTCATCCATCCAAATTTTTATTTTTTTCTTTCACTTTTATTATTTTATTATTTTATTAATACTTTATACTCTTTTTATAGTACTTTACTATTTCTCTTATTATTTATTAATACTTTACTTTATACTCTTTTTATAGTACTGTAGTAGTGATAATAGTAGTAGTATTAATAGTAATTGAAGAAGAAGAAGTACTATTGGTAATGACTTTATTAAATAATCAATATATATATATATATATATTTTTCTTTATGTAAAATACATAGTTTACCAAAAAAAAAATACACTTTTTATAGTAATTATTATTTAATTATTTAAAGTTATTGAATATGTATATTTATTATTTAAATATATTATTATAGTTAAATGTTCCACTTTTTTCTATTTTTTTTTTTTTTTTTATTTCCGGTGTGTACTGCCCTATGACCCCCCCCCCTCAAGACATGGGAATATTAAGGTAGTCACAACACTTTGTGGATATAGTCCCTACTGGACAGCCTTACTGTTTATTCAGCATTAGCGCTCTAACCATACATTTTATTGCTGAGATTTTCTAGAACGATTTTTCTCGGAATGCCTTTTCGGTGCCTAACTCCTAGAAGCGAGGCTAGAGTAACCTAACCCAATTGAATCACGTGTTAGCCCACTTGGTAATAGTATTTAGTTAGCAGATTGATTATTCGTAGTTTAGCTACGTGCATATGAACCCATATGCTAGGAATTCCCTCGTAAGTATATTAATGACAGTTACTAGCGCAACCCTCTCAGGCCCACTGTTAGGACAGTATCTGGTCTATATTACTCCGGAATTTAAGAATATAATATATAAGGGGAGGGGGATATACTTATCTGTTAATGGGAACCCTAACCACCATCTACAGTAAAACCTTTTGTTCAGGATAAACCGGAAAATAGTCAAAGGGCGGGGTCGAACCAGGAGCCTTGTGTACTCTAGCCCACGGACTGCCAACCAGGATAGAACCTGGTTCGATTGATGCAAAGATATTAATGTCTGATAGGTTTTAAGGTAATAAAAATTTTTATAGGGACTGAATTAAAATCAATTAGTGTTTTTTTTTTTTTTTTTTTTTTCATTACCAATAGTATAATATATATAAGAATTTTAATTAATTTCAATTAAATATTTTTATTTTGTTATACTAGTACAGTTAAATTACAGTTAATTTAATTAATATTCATATTATAGAATAGAATTACCGTTATCATGGATAATGACATTTGGTTTCGTAGTTAAAAATCAAGAAAATTAGAAATATATAATTAATGATATTTTAATTTTTTTTTTTTTTTACTACCGTTTCAAAGAGGAAGCATATTTCACTTTATAGAAGGCCATTAAAACAATATTCTAAAAAAATATTATACACTGTTTTTGTTTAGATAAAAAATAATACTCAAAATGAAATGGTTGAAACCTATTTGTTTCATTATATTATTATTATTATTATTATTATTATTATTATTATTATTATTATTATTATTATTATTATTATTATTATTATTATTATTATTATTATTATTATTATTATTATTATTATTATTATTATTATTATTATTATTATTATTATTATTATTATTATTATTATTATTATTATTATTATTATTATTATTATTATTATTATTATTATTATTATTATTATTATTATTATTATTATTATTATTATTATTATTGTTAAGAGTCATGAATTTGTGGTTTATAATTATGTCAATTTTATTAATATATTTTATGATAAAGAGTTACAAATATTAAATTATATTAATTTACATGCTTTTATATTAATTTATTGTGGCTTATACATTACATTACATACATTACATTTTAATACATTTAAACTCATATTTCACATATTCTAACATTCCCCCCTAAACCAAGTTATTCTACTAAATGAATAATTTTGGTTTATAGGTGAATATGTACATAGCAATACATAACAATAATACTTTGTGAAATTTATATCATTATTCTAAATTTTAATTAACTATTAAATTTCTATTTCATATTATATCATTAATTGAATTTTATATATATACTTTATGTATATTATTTGCTAATTTTATCTTAGATATTTATATTATTACCCATTGTACGTTTTTGTGGTTAAAACGCCTAAAACCTCTATAATTTGGGTATTTTTAATATTAAAAATTATTTAAATATGGATTGGACACCTATCTGGGTTTACACCATCCTATTATATTATATTAAGGCAACCTCGTTGGGATTCACGCCAAATTAATAATGACAACACATGGTTTACCTCTTTGGTTTTACGTACTCTTGACAACTCATGGATTAACTTTTTGGTTTTTACGTCATTTTATTTATTTTAATTAGTTAAAAATTTTATTTTCTTTAATAAAATAGTTTGTAATATTCAAAAATAATTTATAATAATTGTAACGAATCTTAAAAAAAATTAGAAATTAGAATGCTGGCATAGTGGTTAGTCACTATGACCTCAGCCTGAACCACTAGGGTTCGACTCACACCTTTACTAAAATTTTATACCATTTAAATTTTAAAGAATTTTTATACTTCATTTCTGTATTTGTTTCTGTATTTGTTTCTGTATAAATTTCTGTAAAAAATTAACAAAAGAAATTCTTAGAAATTAATAGAAACAAATCAGATAGAAATTCTATTTTAATTTATCTTTTATCATTATTTCTTTTAGATTCTTTTTAACCGAAAATAATCAATTTTTATGAAACTTTTTAATGATTTTATGGTTTTAAATTTTTATGGATTTAAATTTTGAAAAACTATAAATAGGAGTGAATTTCGCAGCCAAAAAAAAAAATATTTTTTAAAAATTGTGTTTTTATTAATTATTGAATTAATTAATAAGTAATTCGAAATATTACAATAATTAATCTTTATAATTAATATTTTTAAATTTCTTAATTAATAAAACTATATTTTAAAAAACCAAATTACTTATTAATCAAAAAGTGCTTACCTATTGTGTTACACTCTTTAAAACACGGATATTCCAATATTCGTTACAATAAAAACACCACTAAACTAAGCACAATACCTTTGCACTTTTACTCTTTTTGGAACCCCGTTAAGGAATCCCATTTTCTACTACTATTTTTGGAACCCCGTTAAGGAATCCCATTTTCTACTACTATTTTTGGAACCCCGTTAAGGAATCCCATTTTCTACTACTATTTTTGGAACACCGTTAAGGAATCCCATTTACTACTATTCTTTTTGGAACCCCGTTAAGGAATCCCATTTTCTACTATTTTTGGAAACCACTTACCAAGACTATAAATTTTTCTACCAAAATTCATGCATGAATTTATAAATTCAATCGGAACCCTTGAATTTTACTATATATTAAAATTATTAATATTTTCAATAATCCATATAACCATCCTTGAAATTAAAATTATTTATATTGAAATTAAATATTTACTTCTTCTAATAATTAATTATATTGTATATTTATTATTCAATCAAAATCAATAATTATAATAACCAAAAAAAAAAAAAAAAAAAAAAAAAAAAATGGAAGAAGTAAACAATAGTAATGCAACACTCAAGGATGGATTCGCCGGTGATAGAAGGTATTTTAAAGGATTCCTCGCTAAAATTGAACTTCTTTTTATGATCTATCCAGATAGATTCGTTGATGATGAATCAAAAGTGGTATACATTATTTCAAGACTATATGGAACCGCTATGAACTGGGCAGCAACGTTAATTGAAAACATGGATCCATGCCTAGGTAATTACGAAGAATTCATCGAACGAATGAAATCGGTTTTTGGGAATAATGACGCAACTTTCGTGGCAAACCATAGGTTAAGAACAATAAAGCAAAAAAGAATCGGTGATATTCAACATTACATCATGGAATTCAACCGATATGCTGATGATTCATCTTGGAACGAAGAAGCCAAGATGGATGCTTTCTTGGATGGATTACAAGACCAAATAGCTACCAGAATACTCGAAATGTTTCCAGGACCCCGTTCATTATTCGCAATGCAAACAATTGCTTCCAGAATCGATAGCCGCATATCAAACCATCGAAACTTTAATAACTTAACCAACCGACAAAACAACAATAATAGTAATACTAGAAACAATTTTAAAAGAAACGCTGGTAAAAAACCTTTTCAATCCAAACCTAATAAAACCCATGGACCTCTTTCAAAAGAAGAGAAAGAAAGAAGAAGAAAGGAAAACCTCTGCCTCTATTGTGGATCTACTGACCACCAACTTGATAATTGCCCCATCAAAAACAGAAAAAGAAACAATAATAACAGCACAAGCAATAATACTACTTACGTAACAAATCCAGAAACAACCAAACCAAGACCAAGACTCTCTGATAATCCCAATGTTAAAACTGCAACCTTTGAATTCAATATAAGTACCTCAAACGCTTCTGTTAAAACCAAAATTTTAATTGACTCCGGATCACAATTAAATCTTATGGATATCTACTTCGCAAAAGAAAATAATATTCCCTTCGAAAAACAAAATGTTGTCCCACAAGTCTCCGGTATAGGTGGAAATCAAACTATATTAGGCAAAACCATGCCACTCTCCCTCACTTATGATAATCACAAATGCTTAGCTGAATTCTACATCATTGATTTACCCTCTTACTGCTGCATACTTGGCTCTGAATGGCTCTGTACCCATAATCCAATGATAAATTTCTCTGAAAAGAAACTTTGCTTTAAATCAAGTTATTGCACTAATAATTGCCTGGTTATTCCTATGACTTTCACTGCTCACGTTACAGAAAAAGAACCCCAACTTGATGATGAAACCTTAGAATCAATTAATCAACCTGAAACGAACAATCTTCCTGAAAAGCTTTTGCAATTTATTGATGTCTTCGATGAAAAATCTGCCAACAAACTACCACCTCATCGTCAATATGATTGTGAGATAAAACTAAAACCCGATGCAAAACTGTTTTATGGCTCAATCAATGGAAAACCCGATGCGCTCTCAAGAAGACCTGATTATGATGCTTCTGAACAAAATTTTAATGAAATCCCCTTCTCAGTGCTCCGTCCTGAAAACTTTGCTGCTTTCCCAACTTCCGCTGTACCTTTCACTGAAGAAATCCTTTCCGAATGTAAAAACGATTCATTTTATCATAACGTTTGTGACTACCTTGGAAATAACAAGCTCCCAATCCCACATCCTAAAATCGATAAATTCTCACTTAGTAACGGTTACCTTCTCTTTGACAACAAACTTTATATTCCACCTAACTGCCGCTCACACGCTTTTAAGATCTGCCATGACTCTCCCTCCGCTGGTCACTTCGGAATTCGAAAAACAATTAATCTTTTAAATCGCGACTTTTGGTGGCCCTCGCTTAACTCTGATGCTAAAGACTATATTCGCTCCTGCGAAACTTGCTGCCGTTCTAAGGACTCAAGACACAATCCTTATGGATACTTACAACCGCTTGAAATTCCTAATCGCCCTTGGATCTCTATTGCTATGGATTTTATTACCGATCTCCCTGAATCTTCTGGTTTTACTTGTATCTTTGTCATTGTCGACCGCTTCTCTAAAATGTGCCACTTTATTCCTTTTGAAAACGTTCCTTCCGCCCTTGACACTGCTTCTGCTTTCATGAAAACCGTCTTTCGACTCCACGGCTTACCAAATGAAATTCTATCCGATAGAGGAACCCAATTTACCTCTAAATTTTTGACTGCTGTTTGCGATGCCCTCGACATTAAGTTGAAGTTCTCTTCTCCATCCCATCACCAAACTAACGGTTTGACGGAGAGGGTGAACTCCGTTATTGAACAATATTTAAGATGTTTTGCTAACTACAAAGGATCTAATTGGAGTAACTATCATTATCTGGCCGAATTCAGTTACAACAATGCAATCCAGGAATCGTCTAATTACTCACCTTTCTATGCAAATTATGGATTCAATCCTAGGCATTCACCAGAAATACCAAGTAACATCGATGTACCAAGAGCTGAAGACTTTGTAGTAAATTTATCTGATCTCTCTAAGGAATTAAAAAAGAATTTGGAAACCGCCTCTAAGAAACAAGAAAACTTTGCAAATAAACACAGAACCCAAGCCCCAGAATTCAAGAAAAATGATAAAGTATGGCTGAATAGTTCTCTCATTTTAAGAAACAAAAACAAAAAACTTAAACCAAGAAAATTAGGACCTTTCAAAATTATAAAGAAAATCTCTCCGGTAACTTACAAATTAGATCTACCAAAGAAGTATAGAATTCATCCAATTATACATGTATCCGAATTAGAACCATATTATGAAGACAATTTTAATAGAACTCAAGCACCACCTCCACCGGTTATCATAGATGATGAAGAAGAATATGAAGTTGAAAAGATTCTGGATAAAAGAAAACATTATGGAAAAATTCAATATCTCATCAAATGGAAAGGATACTCACTATCTGATGCCTCGTGGGAACCTGAATCCAACCTCAACTGCCCTGAACTAATCAAAGAATTTAATGAGTCCAACTAAATATAAATCATTTAATCAAAAATAAATTTTATTTCATCAAAGTACTATTAATCATTCTAACTTATGATTATTTTAAAAAAAAAAAAAAAAAAAAAAAAAAAAAAATTATTTTATATTATTCAAAAACATTTATTCTAGATAGTTTTATTTTTATACTTTATTTTTAAAACTTAAAATTCATGTAATTTTTATTATCCAATGTATTAATTAAATTATCACTCCTATAAGTATTTTAGTTATAGTTTATTATTATAAAAGTTAGAATTAGAAATAGTTTAGATTTAAAGAAAAGATTCGTCTGGCATCCGAATCCTAGAGGAGGACCATGTAACGAATCTTAAAAAATGATACGATATTTTATTAAATACCGTATATGTTAGTTGGGCGTTTGTGCAAAAGGGAATTACTCCAAGAATATTATATTACAATAATTATATTTACTTTTTATTTATTTATCTTTTATTATTTTATTTATTATATTTTATCATAAAAAAAATACATGTTTTATTATTATTCCTTCAAAAAAAAAGAAAATATTTATTTATAAATTATTTTCATAATTATATTTTTTACTAATTTTATAAATTTTATTTATCGAAACACTAAAATTAATTAATAAATATAAATATTCATAACTTTTTACTTATAACTATTAATTCATCTTGTTTAACATTATTTAAAAATTATTTTAATATTAACATCAATTTAATTAAACATTCAATCTCCGTTATAATTAATATAACTAATTTTACTATATTATCAACAATTCTTTTAATATTTTTAATATTATTATTTAATTTAATATTTTAATAATTAATAATAATAAATTATCTTTAATAATATATTAATAATATATTTTAAGATTCATTATATAAAATTAATTTTTAATAAATATTTATATTAATAATTTTTCTAAATAATTTTTCTATTATTTTCTATTATTTTTACTGGACATGCATCAAGATGCCCCCACTTAGCTTAGACTTCGTCCCTTGAAGTCTATAAGCATATTAAAATATTTATTAAACTAATAATACTATTATATATTTTATAATATTTTTTTTATATTTTTTTTTTTTTTATATTTTTTATATATATCAAAATTTTTTTTTTTTTTTATATATATATCATAATTTTTTTTTTTTTTTTTTTTTTTTTTTTTTTTTTTTTTTTTTTTTACTGATTATAATTTAGGAAATTACTAATATATGGAATTACATTTTTTAGATGAATGTTTCTCTCTGCAATTTCGTTCGTATAAGGATCACATACTGTGACAGTATTAAATTGCTGTTTAACTATTTTTAATGGTCCGATATAATAAGGGTCTAGTTTCCTTCGATTGAAATTTCTAACTAAAACTAGGTCTCCTGGTTTGAATTCACTTCTTAATCTTTTAATCTGTCTTCTCCTATCTTTCCATAATTCATTTGCAGTTTCAATATTTTTGATTGCTTCAGAAATCCAATTATGGTGATTAATAAATTTTCGAACAAAATATTCTTCTTCTGATTCTTCAGGAAATCTTTTGTCAATATTAATTGCTAATTCAAATGGTTGTAAGTCTTTCCTACCATAGAGTAATTCGAAACTACTAAATTTAGTAACTTCATTTTTTGTTGTTCTTAAAGCCCAAAGTGCACTAGGTAAAATATCATCCCATTCTTGATTTTGTTTACTTAATTCTTTAAATTGGCTTTTAAGAATTCTAATATATTTGACTATTTCTCTATTCCTGTTTTCAACTTCTCCGTTAGAAGCAGGATGATAAGTACTAATATAATGTACATAGACATCATTTAAATCTAGGAAAGCTTTTGTTTTATCAGATATGAATTGCGGGCCATTATCAGTAATTAATATCTCTGGAATCCCGTGTCTTGAAAATATATTATTTAAAAATCTAATGACATCTTCTGATTCTGTTTTGGCTAATGCTTCAGCTTCCACCCATTTTGTTAAATAATCTACAAGTACTATTATATATTTATTACCTCTGAAAGATTCGTATAAGGGTCCAACTAAATCCAATCCTACCCGAGTAAAAGGTAGACCTGGGGGTGTAGCTAAATCTTCTGTAAATACATTCGGTGGTTGTGGTTTACATAATTGACATACATGACAAGATTTAATAAATAATCTGATATCCTTATTCATTCCTATCCAATAATAGTTCCTTTTCAAACGATGGTAGGTTTTAAAGTTACCTTCATGTCCTAAACAATGAGCTTTACTAATAAGTTCCCATTTTTCATTATCATTAAATATTACTTTTCTTAATTCATTATTATCTTTATAATACTGAACTCCATCAATTAATACAAATTTCTGGTTTATTATTTTTTTATAGAAATCATTTAGTATTTCAGTACTATCATCAATATCATTATTATTAGTATTAACATGATTAATATTATTATTATTATTATCATTATTATTAAAACTATGTTTATTATTTTCTTCAGTTTGAAATACCATATAATTCACATTCAATTTATTTTCCACTCCATTATTTTCACTATTATTATTATGTAATTTATTATTAAACTTATTAATGTTATTTACATTATTTTTAATTTCCTCATATTCCATTTTGTAATTTTCATTATTACTATTGATCTTAATTTCATCCACTAACTCTTTTATTTTATTAATTTTAGTATTTTTCTTATTTCTAATTTCTTCATTATTTTTAATTTCACAATTTTGAATTTCATTATTTATAACTTGGTTGAATACATCTTTATTATAATTTTTTATATTATTTCTTTTATTTTTATTTTTTATATGTTTATCATCATTTTTTATATTTTTGATTATATATTTTTCATTGTTAGAATGTAATCTAGATAGTGCATCAGCAACTACATTCCTCCTCCCCTCTTCATATAACACTTTAATTTTTAAAATACTGAACTCAGTTATCCATTTGACATGCCTTGCTGAAGAAGGTTCTTTATTTTTAAATATGTAAACTAAAGGCTTATGATCGGTATAAAGAATTGTCTCAAAACTATTACCAGTGAGAAAAGGTTTAAATTTCATGACACAGTAAAATGCGGCAAGCCCCTCAAGTTCTGTAATGCTATAATTGATTTCAGAATTGGAAAGTGTCCTACTTTCATAATATAATGGCTTCTCAATGTTGTCATCGTCTAACTGAAGTAGTACCCCGCCAATTCCTGATTTAGATGCATCTGAACGAACAATAAATGGTTTATCAAAATTTGGAGGTGACAATATAGGTGCATTAATAAGACGAATTTTTAAAAATTCAAATGCATTATTAGATTCGGTAGACCAAACAAAAGGAACATTCTTTTTTGTTAAATCATATAAAGGTTTAGCAATTTGGGCAAAATGGCTAATAAATTTCCGGTAATATCCAATTGCCCCTAAGAAAGAACGTAACTGTTTTAAATTAGAAGGAGGTAACCAATTAGCAATAACTTTTATTTTAGAATTCATAGGTTTTATACCCTTAGTAGAAAGAGTATGACCAAGGAGCTCAACTTCTTCTTTAAAGAAATCACATTTTTCAAAATTCACTTTTAATCCATTATTAGCAAGAATGAGGAATACTTTTTCTAGGTCTTTGATGTGTTGATCTAATGAAGGAGAATAAATAACTAAGTCATCTATGTAAATAAAAACACATACTCCGATTAAATCAAAAAATATTCTGTTCATCTCCCTTTGAAAAGTAGCGGGAGCGTTGCATAGTCCAAAAGGCATAACTTCAAAATTAAAGTTTCCGTAAATGGTCGTAAAGCAAGTGATATCTTTATCATCAGAATGCATAGGAATCTGATGGTACCCTGAGAAGAGATCAATAGTAGACAAAATAGAAATATCACCGCTAACATAGTAAAGTATATCATCTATTAAAGGAAGTGCATAAGCGTCCTTTAATGTACAATTATTAATCTTCCTGTAGTCAACACACATTCTCACTTGACCATTCTTTTTCGGTACCAGTACTACAGGAGAAGACCAAGGAGAACTAGAAGGGACAATTAAGTTATTATTTATAAGTTTAATTAATTCCTTTTTAAGTGCATCAGCTTGCACTTTTGAAATACGGTAGGCCCTCTGTTTAATAGGTGTTGTTCCTGGTATTAAATTAATTCTATGAGGATATAGCTTTGACGAACCCAAATCGTCAGTTTTCAGTGCAAGAACACTAATATAATTTAAAAATAATTTTTCTACATCAGCTTTCAAATTTTCTGGTAATTTTTTTACAATAGAGTGAATCATTTCCAGTTTAGATATTGTGTCGTCTGTGCAAACCTCGTTTTCATTATGTAGTACTTCATTAGTTATTAATAAAAGAGATGGAATCAATTGTGTTGTAATATCAACCGTTTTATTCTTATATTCTTTCCTTTCAATATTTCTATCTACTAATTTATAATTACTATTTAATTTGTTATTGCCGTTTTGATCAGAATCGATTTTTGATGGAAGTTTAGAATGTAGTATGGGATTTATATTGTTTGTAACTTTAGAATTAATTTTATGATCATTTATTTTATAATTGTCAATTTTATCATCATTCTTATTATTATTCGTTTTTATTTTGATATTATTTTCTTTATCGATGTCGACACTATTAAAGAAAGGTAATTTTACATTAAAATTATTTATGTTAATATTAGGTAACTCTGATTTAGCATATGTAAAAAGTATATTATTATTATCATTATTATTATCATTGTCACTCCAACTAGTTTCAGAATCCTCATCATTCTCTTCAGAAGAATTATTATTTATATTATTCTCCTTATTCATATTATTTTCTTCGTCATTAATTCTATTTGTACTTTCAGAAGGACTCAAGCTAACATCATAAAATAAAGAAGCTAATTCTATAGGATTATTATTTTCATCAATATGATATAAGGTATCATTAACTAAATTTATATCAAATCTATTTCGTTTAAGTGTGTCAATACCTATTAATATATCAAAGATATCATCCTTATCAATTTTCCTAAAGTAATCGATAAAAGTGTAATTTCCAATAGATATTTTTAGTTCATAAATATCTGAACAAGTTGAATTGTTGGAATATACCTGAAAAATTTTTTCGGATATTCTCCCAATAGGATTTTTATTAATTTTAAATTTTTTTAAAGCCGTAGTGGTAATCAAATTAACGCTAGCACACGAGTCCAAGAAAATTTCAGCTGGTTTCTTATCCACAGTGCCTTTAACTTTAATCACTTTATGTTGGCTTATAATTGTCATTACATTTATTAAAGATGTATTCAAATTTTTCTTTATTTTCTCTTTTCCTTCGGTTAATTTTAATGCTTTTGTAAATTCTGACCTGAACTTTGGAAACAGGTCTAACAAATATACTAACTTCGTTATGACTTCGGTTGATGCTACTTCCTTGATAAAGTCCTTAATTTTAAATTCATTAAAATCTTCCATCATTTTTATGTGTTTCTCTGGCTTGGAATAACTTTTAACATTGATGGGTATATCATCTTTGTTACTGCTCAGTATTTCATTTATTTTATTCAATTTATTCGCTTTTTTTACATTTCTAATATTTGGTTGATTGATATAAGAAAGATCCAAATATTCTAATTTATTTGTATTATTATTAGTTATTGTTTGATTAGTTGGTGGTTGTGAATCCTCAAAAATTTCAATAGATTCATTGAAAGTAACATTTTTATGATCTTTATTTTCTTTAAATTCTTTACCTTCTTCTTTTTCTGTTGATAGTTTGACATTCGTTCCTCCCTCATCTATTATCATATCAGGTGTTCCTGTAGTTGCTAATTTATTAACGTTTAATTTTCTTTTCATAATAGTATTTTTCTTCATAGCATTTGTAATAATTGGAACTGGATTATCTATAAGCTTTTTCTTTATTTCTTTGGTATATGGGGAGATTTTTATTGAATTATTTTTACCTTTCTTTTGGGCAACAGCGATAATTTCCTCATTATGGTAATTATCAAAATTATTATAAATATTATTTGAATTAGGTTCATTATTAATTTTCTTTTCATTATCATTTATAGAAATTCTATTTAAATCAATTTCATTGTTACTTTGATCATCATTATTATTTTTATAAGTATTATTTATATTAACATCATTGTTAACTTGTTTATTAATAGTGTCATTTTCATAGATGTTGTTATGATTACTATTATTTAATTTATAACCGTTACTAGTATTCTTACTAAGATATTCTATATTATTTAAGTTATTATTATTATTATTATTGGAATAAATATTATCAATACTTGTATGATTATCATCAAATAAACTGTTTGTATAATTTATTTTATTATTCTTATTTAAATAATTATTGTTTATATCATAATTATGTGAATTATCATTATAAGGATATCCATTATTTATTACATCATTATTTGAAGTTGCACTAGCATTATATGAATTATTATTATTATTATTATTATTATGTAAGTTATTATTATTATTATTATTATTATGTAAATTATTATCATTAGTATTATTATAATTATTTTTTATTTTCATAGTATTATTATTTAACTTGGGAGAGTATGTTAAATTTACATATTCTTCATTAATACTATTATTTTTATTATAAGTTTGAAGTTTGGTTTGGTTAACGGGAGTTGTCCTTCTCCCATTATTTAGTTTAAATTATTAAAGCTATCTCCATTATTATTATTATTATTTACATTAGCTTTGAAATTACTATTAATATTTGAACTAGTAGTATTAATATCCTGATTTATTCCATTAGAATTTCTATTAAAATTATTATTTCCAGTGGGAATATTATTCTCATTAAAATTATTATTATTTCTATTAGCAATATTATTTCCAGTAAATTTATTATTTTTATTAAAGTAATAATTACTACCATTAAAAGAATTATTGTAGCCATTTTTATTACTATTATTATAATAATTGTTATATTTATTACTATTATTATTATAATCAAAATTATTATTATAATTATTACCCATATCATTATTATTCATATTATAAAGATTATTATTTCTATTACTACCATTATTTTTATTATTAGGACATTCATAAGCTTTATGTCCTAATTGTTTACATGAGTAACACATAACTGATTTTCTAGCTTTTGGTTCGTAGTTATTATAGAATCTTCTTGTATCATAAGTATTATTTTGTTGAATTTGTTCTACTCCGTGATAATAATTATTATTATTATTAAAACTTTTATTTTTATTGTTACTATATCTACCTGGTGTAAACATTCTATTATTGGTGGAGTTTTTATTTATATAACCCATAACATATGATGACGCTTGATATGAATTATCTAAATTATTTCCATGTTCTCTTATGCTCCTATAAATTGGATGATTTAATAAATTGTTATTATTTTTATTTATATTGTTTTGATATACCATAACATTCTGAGAATTTTTGTTTGTTATAGTTCGTACTTCAGCTTTTTCTGCACGTTCTGCTACTTCGAACGCTTCTGTTAATGTTTTACAGTTGGCCAAAATTACTTGAGAATGTACATATACCCTATCATGTATAGCATTTAAATAATCATCGACACATATTAATTTTTTATATTCCAAGTCAAGTCGATGATAAAGAGTTAAATAATTATAATTAAATCCTTTAATTGTTTCATTTCTTTTTATTTTTAAGGCCTTTAAAATTGAACACTTATCATTTTGAGTAATTTCTAAATAATCTTCAATGGCTCTCTGGATTTCTTTATATGAGGGAAACCTTTTAACATTATTTCTTGTAGTACATAAAGATTTTAAAAGGTTTTTTATGTCAGCCTCTACTGCGTTCTTTACCCAAATAAAAATTCTGTTTGGTTCCTCAATGTTGTAAATTTCCATAACATTTTTGAAATCTTCTATCCAAGAATCTATGTCCTTACCATAATTTGCTAAGTATGGTAAGTCTCTTCTAATTTTCGAAGCGTCCGCCATTTATCTAATTATTATTTTAATTTGAAATTATATTCTTATATACTTTTACGAGTATAATAATATTATTTTTATTATTGTTATTATTATTGTTATTATTATTATTATTATTATTATTATTATTATTATTATTAATTCTTATTTTATATACTATTACTAAAATATTACTATTATTAAAATATTATTTATTATTATTAATTATTAATTCACTATTACTAAAATATTATTTATTATTATTAATTATTACTTAATTCACTATTACTAAAATATCATTTAATTATTATTATTATTATTATTAATTCTTATTTTATACACTATTACTAAAATATTACTATTACTAAAATATTATTTATTATTATTAATTATTACTTAATTCACTATTACTAAAATATTATTTATTATTATTAATTATTACTTAATTCACTATTACTAAAATATCATTTATTATTATTAATTATTACTTAATTCACCATTACTAAAATATTATTTATTATTATTATTAAAATATTATCTATTATTTTTTTTTTTTTTCTAAATATTATCACATATACTATTAATAA